>BTHU01000022.1:11246014-11333514 GCA_036184795.1 Tokudaia tokunoshimensis
CCTTGGTCTTCCAGGCAGTCCTCAATTAGGTCCTCCTGCAGGAGATGCCTTTGCAGCTGCATGGCCCCTGCCGTTCCTACTACAGATGGGGATACTAGGGTTGTGCTGATTAGCTGATTGCTTTTTGTTGCTGGTTGTTGTTGTTTAGTTTAGTTTTGTTTTGTGATTGTCAATTTGACCCAAGCCAGAAAGAGGGAGCGTCAATTGGAAAAACGCCTCCATCAGATTGGCCTGTAAAGAAGTCTGTGGGAGAATTTTCCTAATTCATGATTAATGTGGAAGGGCCCAGCTCACGGTGGGCAGAGCCCTTGAGAGGTGAAAGACAGCCAGCTGAAGAAGCCACGGGGAGCAAGCCAGTAAGCAGCGCCCCTCCATGGCCTCTGCACCTGCTTCCAGGTTCCTACTTCAGTTCCTGCCCTGATTTCCCTTTACCCTGAACTGACTACAAGCTATAAGCAGAAATAAACCCTTTCCTCTCTTGTCTGTCAATCAGGGTGTTTATTACAACACTGGTAAGCAAGGGTAGAAGAGTCTCAGGCAACAAGGGAAGAACTGGGCTACCTGTGGGGTGTGGAGGGGCTCAATGCAGGGCCTCAGATGGTGGCCTTCAGGCATCGGGGGCGTTTGGCATGACTCTGATGGCTGGGAGTGCTTGAGGTTTACGATTAGGAAAGCAAATACCAAAAGACATTTTTAAAAACTCATAGCAGTTTCCACATGATACTAAACAATGTGTTCCTGTTTGTGGGGCTGAATTCTACATCCTCTTCATTTCTGCACTATGATCTTTCAGATACTAGTGTAACCAGGAGGCCCCCTGGGAGACAGAATGAGACCTCCTTGGTGTCTACCCAGATTATTGCCCGAGTGTAGCCAGACCCAGGCCTCTGCCGCCATCTGCTGTGCAGGTCCTGTTGCAAACATGCAGTTTAGCTTGACAAGAGACACTGGGCTCCAAACAGTAACTTAAAACTGAGAGACGGGCCTTTCTTTCTTGCCCAGAGCACCGCAGTACGACACAGCCACTTTCCATTGCTTAGCAGTGGAAATCCATTCTCAGGAAGCCATCGTTAGGGATTTTACCTTGGAATTATCGCAGCACTTAAGCCTAGCAAGCTACACAGGTAGGCTGTGTAGTATGTTATGTGGGCAAAGCCTGATGCTCCTAGGTCAGTGGTGAACTAAACCACTTGTGACCAAGCCAAGCAAGAGAGAAAAGGATATGATCAAAAGACATTGAAAACAACGGAGGTGTGAGGCTACTGCTCTCACATAGTTTGACTATAAACTTTGTTTTTTAACTAAAGGAACTAAAAATAAAACACTCTAAAACAGCAATAGAAAATGTAATCGATACAACTAGTGATCCTCTTCCCTCGGTACTAAGCATTATACACTGTATGTAACTGTGCTTGGTGTATTTACAATTGGCTGTTCACTAGATTTGTTTACATAGCGTTGCCATAGAAACGACCACCATATACATAGTTCATTACTGACCAATATCTGTACGGCGCTCATGACTCTTCCTTCAGTTTTAACAGAAAGCCATGCTTTAAAACAGTGAAGCAACATGCTTAAGGCCACGGGGGTGGGGTGGGGGATGGGGATGTTTCTGATCTCAATTCTATGTTGCTCTCAAGCCTATAGTCCTTCATCCTATTAATGCTATTATGAATTGAATGCTATTATGAATTGAAGAACCCGGGTGATCACATCCACCTGCCTTCTCCATTCCTGGTCCAGCTACTTCCTCCTGAATGTCCCCTGTCCTGTGTCATTGCCCATCTGCTTAACTCCTCACCCAACTTCTCCCCTGTCCCCACCACGCCCCATCTCATCTTCTTAGGGATGACACCTGGAAGCTGAGTGGGCGACGCAAGTCTAATTCTGGAGAGAAGAGAATAGCAAAGAAGACAGGAGGGTGACAAAGTGACGATGACAAGCCCAGCAAAAGCCCTCGGCGGGGTTGACAAGGTTTGCTCAAAAGAGATCGGAGATAGAAACACCACCCCGTTGCTATGATTTTAGAATCGCAACAATTGTCTCTGATTTTAGAATTGCAACAATTGTCTCTGATTTTTCTTTGGCAATGAGAAAGCAAGAAGTAATTTCCCTGTGCTGGGGAATATGTGGCAGAACTGGAAATCAGGCCAGTGGCACCTGGAAAGCTGTGGCTCCAGATGGCAGGGAGCCAGGCTCCTAGAGGAGCACCCTCTGGGAGTCCTGACTGGCATCTTTGCCCCAGGTAAAGCTCCTGAGGGCGACTGAATAGGAAGTAGATGGCAATCTATAAATTCTTTATTCTAGAAGCACGAGGCTTCCATCTGTCTGTTACTATTGCATTACGTTAGTACAGCATACTTGATGCACCTGAGATGGGCAAAATTCACTTAAGGGTCACAGAGAGAGGATCCAAAAAAATTTTTTTCAGCACATTTAAAGGTTATAACTGCTGCTTTGTCTGCAGCAGGCTTGGTACAATCGCAAGAACAGCTGTGTGCGTGTGATATTTCCCAACGCTTGTGTTCAGCAACTTCACACTGTCAGCTGCGGCCAAGGCAGGGAGATGTGTAGGAACTGGCAGATGTGCTAGACCAGGGGTGAGTTTCAGAAGCTCACGTCCTCTCGACCTCCACAATCTCTAGATCTTGCCTGGCTGAAGTCTACAAACCCTCTCTCTGGTCTGTCTGTCCACAGAACAAGCCTGCTTCTGAACTCTCCTTCCAACTCAATCTGCCCTTTTGGAAGCTCTTTCTTGAAACAGTAATCCTTCCTAAAAACCAGCTCCTTCTCCAGCTGTTCCTCTTGGTACTACTGATCCCAAGCCAGATCCTTGGCAGTCAACCTAGAACCCACCTGTTTAAGCCTTGAGATCTGTAACGGTGGGTCTCTATTGTCAACTTGATGAGAGTTATAACCACTGTGGTAACAACTGCCCGGGTATGCCCGGGAGGGGCTTTCTGGATTAGGTTGAGGCAGGAAGATACACCCTGTGAGGGCTGGGTCCCCGCCTGAGCAAAGGAAGAGCAAGATGAAACACCAACATCTACTGTTCTCTGTTTACTGACTGCGGATGCCATGTGACCGATTCTCTCCCGACACTGCAGCCATGCCTTTCCTCCCACGAAAGACTGCAGAAAACATCAACCAAGCAGGCAACCCCGTCTTGCCTTCAGCTGCTTCTTGTCAGGGATTTTGTCATCATACTGAGGATGAAGGAAGTAGCAAATAGACAGTCCCACTGGTCCCAACCCTACAGCTTCATCCTCCACTTAGACCCTAATGTCACCTTCCCAGACGTAATACAGCCAGCTCCTTCTGGAACCATACTACATACATATGTACAAAAATACATATGTGCACACGGATGTAACAATAAGAAAGAGGAGGAGGTCATGAATTCAAGGCGCAATGGGGAAGAACATGGAAGAGTTAGGGCCAGGAGAGGTGGAAACAGTATAAATACAGTACTCATGTGTATGAAATTCTCAAAACCAAAAAGGTGATTATAAAAACAACAACATTCATGGAGTGAGCTCTGCTTTAAGTAAAAGAAAGGGGGTACCAGCTCCTCGCCTCCCGAAATCTGTTTGCCACAGAATCCCTTGCAGTGACGGTTCTTGGCAGCACGTCAGAAAGGATATTTCAAGGTAGACGCTAATACGTTTACACACGTCCCTGCACTCAGCAAAAGGTTCCGCTTGTGCCCTCCAGGCTGTGCTACCTGCCACCAGACTGGAAGCTCAGAATGAGTCGGCCATTGTCCGGGCTCGAGGGCCAGAGTGGAATCTGAAAACCTGAAGTCTTACATGTCTCCTAAGTTCAAAGGGAGTGCTGCCCATAACGAGGACACTAGTCGTCTTAGTCTGTCAGGGTAGCCTCCAGAAAGGACAGGGTTGGGGGTGGGGAGGGGGGAATCTCACAGGACAGAGAATGCAGAATGTGATCACAATTTCCCAGAGGTACAACAGCCAAGTCCCTATACCCATTATGCAGACCAGACAGTTTTAATCACTTGTATAAGGACAGTAAGTGCTAACAAAACACCTTAGCTCTCTTTGATCCAGGGCTTTTGAGATGTACGCCTCTACCACCTACCTGGAGAGGTGAGGTGTCACAGATAATTATTTCTCAGCAAAGGAAAGAGAGCCTCCTAGTGGCTACTAATGGTATTTCAACTTAACCAGCTGCCTTGGAGCGCCCCATAGGGATGTGCCAATAGCTTCACTAGAGGGCGCCAGTGCCTCCGGCATGGTCACATTCCATCCATGCCCTGTGATCAGTGAAAGCCACCACCTCTGAGCCAGGCTTTCCAGCAAACAGAGAGCTTGCCCTTTTCTTTCCTTCTTTGTAAGCCTGTTCTTTTAAGCACACAGCCACCACGCAGTCTGAAGAATGGGAATGAGCCTGGTAGAAACTTCAAACCTCTCTGGACAAGCCACACACTAAACACAGATTTCTCCAAGTCTGCTCAGGCACCCACTTCCTCAGTCCCACCTAGGGGCTCTTTAACATGCAAGTTCTTAGGTCCTACACCAGTCTAGGGAATGGAAACTCACCCGGAGCCCAGCGACCACATTGAGACCAAGTAGAGAAAATTCTAAAGTCAATGAACTGCACAGATCTGTTGTTACATCTCAGTCCTTAGACTAACCTCATCTGGTTATATTGGGCTCCCCCAAAGTACACAAAGAAGAGTGAGGTCAGACTTCACCCCAAATGTGTCTGGACCCCAAAACCAGCTAAGCCCTGCTCAAGGAATGGGGGGTATATCATAGGAAGCACCCCCTAAAGAATGAAACTCTTGCATCTTGTTGTCAATATTCTCTCTCAACCATGACCCAAAGACCCCAAGGATAAGGTATATGTGTGCACATACACATGTGCACAGGTGTGCATGTATTTATGTGTTTCTTGACACTTTTCCCAGTTAGATAGCCAACACCCTTGCACTGGTTTTAGAAGTAAAACTATATTTCCTTTAGAATGCTAAACAGAGATGAATTTGGCAGTGGCTGACACGGTCTAAACGTGTACTCCAAAGCTGATGTGTTGAAAATGTAACACCCAATGTCACGGGTTGGTGGTGTCTGGAGGTGGTGATCAGGATCGATAATGTCGTGATGTGCTCCAACTGGGGCATTAGTGGTTTTGTAAGAAGAGAGAATGCTGAACCTGAACCCTGGCCCCATCTCGCCACTGGTGTCCTCTCTCCCATTAGTGTGAAGCAAAAAGCTTTCACCAAATGTTGGTGTTACGTCCTTCTGTTTACCAGCCTGCCAAAACATAAAACAAATCCCTATCATTCTTGGAATATGCTTATTAAATATTTGAGAACTCATACACCTATACAATGCATCTTGATCACATTCACCTCCCGTCCTCTGAACTCCTCCCAGATCCACCCCCACCCTCTCCTAATTTCATGTCCTCTTTCATTTTTTAATCCTATCAAGTTCAACTTAAGAAGCCCATATATACCCAGGAGTGTGGGACCAACCCTTGGAACATGACTGGCTAGAAAGCACAGGTTCTTTTTCCTCAGAAGGCTCACTTGGCAATAGCTCCTCGGCCAGAGCTTAGGGACTTGGGAGGCTCAATCCCCAAATCACCTGTACTCTTTATACGTTATCCAGTCTTGCTTGTATCTCATTTTAGCAATGGAAAATAAACTTAAACAAGCACTGGCCTACTTATAAATATTTTCACTCCCTAGTGACTGACTGCCTAGTGTTGAGGGGCTCCTTTCTAGAACCTTCCAATTGTATTGTGTCTATTCCTGTAGTGTTAATAGCATAGAGGCATAGAGTCCTTTGTCTATCTGCAAACAGTAGGTGAATTTTGAGTTTTTTATTCCCAAGAATCAGAAGCAAAGGGAAGACGGGTCCTTTGCAGTGAAAAACACAACAATAGGAGGGGAAGGATTGTTGAGAAGAAGAGATGAGGTGTGGACTTATAAGCAAGGTAGGAAGAGCTTTTGGAGCAGTTCCAGAGTGGAATTAGATCTCTGTAGGGATGTTGCTGTGAGTTCAAAAGCTGTGCCTATCCCCTCCCCTCCCCTAACTCTCTCTCTCTCTCTCTCTCTCTCTCTCTCTCTCTCTCTCTCTCTCAGCTTTACAGGGACACAAAACTACAGCTTCTCAGAGTGTAATTCATGACCCTGTAGGGGTGACATAACAGAATGTAGTAGGGAACAAAAAGGGGGGGCATGAGAAGTGATAATTCTGAACATGCAACAACCAAAGAGGAAGTCACAGCGAGAGCTCGGTGAACTCGAGGCGCTGCCTCAGGTGACTTCATCGTAGCCTTGGCTCTGCGCATACAACACCCATGCTTTGCACAGCACACGCTACGACAGCAAGTGCTCACAGAGCTTGGCCCAGATTTGAGACTCTAGCACGTTATGAATCCGTGTCTTTGCTGTACATACAAAGTCTTCTCCCCTTACAAAAGCACATGGATTTAATTATAGGAACCTAAGGCCCCTAACGCATTCCTGTTGTCTGTCCTTAGAATGGAGCACTGTGAATGGCACAAGACTCTTTGCTTTAACTAGTGCTAGTGGAGTATATGGAGCTGAAGATCTAACAGAGACAAAGCCCTGAGCTCAGACCCAGCACAGCAGAAAAAACCAGCTATGGCAGCATCTGCCCATTCTGCCCATGATGTCAGCACTCCAGGCTGGAGGAAGGAGAATCGGAAAACAGAAGCCAACCTCCACAGCTACTTTGACACCAGCCTGGGCTATGTAAGACACTTCCTCCGAAAAATAAATAAATAGATAAATTAATGTAAATTGAATTTACTTTTAAGTTGCTGAATGGAATTTTATAAAAAAAAATTGTTGACTGAATGTTGACATTATATTAGGTTTTCTAGACATTTCTGCAATGACCCTAAACACATCTCTACCACGTCATGGTACATATTTGTGCTAAGCTGTAGCTTCAGAATTAAACCCAGTTCTCATCTCTGAAATATGCTGAAGATGTCCTACATCCTACAGTACCAAATATGCAGCCAATATTTAATTCTTTATATAAAAATAACCTCATCCACTTTGCTGTCATACAAATTTACTTTCATCTGATTAAGGATAACATTTTATGAAACCAAGGAATAATTTTAAAATAATTTTCTATACAATTTGTCATCAGTAAATGTTTGGTTTGTATACCTGTTTTGTAAAGCCATGCCCCTGGGGCTTATGTGTGGTAAGGCTTGAGAAGTCCCACCTTAAACAGGGTCACAGCACAGGGTGCCCTAGGAATATGTCTAATCAGATGTGCAGGTCCACAGAGCTGTCACCATGGCAGTAGAAGAAACATGCCCACCACTGCCTTCCTTCCCGGCCTGAACCCACTGGAAGGACAAGTACTGGGAGGGAGTTCTTGGTCTCCGTTGCTTTGGGCGTTAGAGTCTCTTTTCTCTCTCTGCTGCGTTGCTTTAAGGAAACGGGATCCCTTATGGCCTCCATCTGCAGCAAGGAACCAGGCAGCTCCAAAGCCTTCTGTGCTTAGCCTACCAGGAGAGAATGATCTCCCAACAGCGCTTTCACTTCTGAGTGCGGAGATGAGATCTCCACCTTCTCTCTGGAGGGGAACAGCTAGGAGCGCACAGGGCATATGATCAGTGGAGCTGTTGGGACAGGAGTCTTCTATTCCGGCCTCCATTTGCAGCAGGGAACCAGACAACTCCACAGCCTTCTGTGCACAGACCCTGCCAGAAGAGAGTTGGTGTCCCAGGAGAACAGACACAGTTCTACAGGCCCATAGGAGGGACAAGCTCCAGCCAGAGACAGCAAGACCGACTAACACCAGAGATAACCAGATGGTGAAAGGCAAGCACAAGAACCCTACCAACAGAAACCAAGGCTACTTGGCAACAACAGAGCCCAGTTCTCCCACCACAGCAAGTCCCAGATACCCCAACCCACCGGAAAAGCAAGAGTTGGATTTAAAGTCTCATCTCATGATGCTGTTAGAGGACATCAAGAAGAACATAAATAACTCCCTTAAAGAAATACAGGAGAACATGGGTCAAAAGGTAAAAGCCCTTAAAGAGGAAACACAAAAATCACTTAAAGAAATACAGGGGAGCATGGGTGAACAGGTAGAGACCCTTAAAGAGGAAACACAAAAATCACTTAAAGAATTATGGGAAAACACAAAGAAACAAGTGAAGGAACTGAACAAAACCATCCAGGATCTAAAAATGGAAGTAGAAACAATAAAGAAATCACAAAGTGAGAAATCTCTGGAGATAGAAAATCTTGGAAAGAATTCAGGAGTCATAGATGCAAACATCAACAACAGAATACAAGAGATAGAAAAAAGAATCTCAGTTGCTGAAGATACCATAGAAAACATTGACTCATCAGTCAAAGAAAATGCAAAATGCAAAAAGCTCCTGAGCCAAAACAACCAGGAAATCCAGGACACAATGAGAAGACCAAACCTAAAGATTATAGGTATAGAAGAGAGTGAAGATTTCCAACTTAAAGGGCCAGTAAATATCTTCAACAAAATTATAGAAGAAAACTTCCCTAACCTAAAGAAAGAGATGTCCATGAACACACAAGAAGCCTACAGAATTCCAAACAGACTGGACCAGACCAGAAAGACCTCCCGGCACATAATAATCAAAACACCAAATGCACTAAACAAAGAAAGAATATTAAAAGCAGTAAGGGAAAAAGGTCAAGTAACCTATAAAGGCAGACCTATGAGAATTACATCAGACTTCTCACCCGAGACGATGAAAGCTAGAAGATCCCAGGCAGATCTCATACAGACCCTAAGAGAACACAAATACCAGCCCAGACTATTATACCCAGCAAAACTCTCAATCACCGTGAATGGAGAAGCCAAGATATTCCAGGATAAAACCAAATTTACACAATATCTTTCCACAAATCCAGCCCTACAAAGGATAATAGATGGAAAACGCCAACATGAGGAGGGAAACTACACCCTAGAAAAAGCAAGAAAGTAATCTTTTTCCAACAAACCCAAAAGAAAGTAACCACACAAACATAAAAATAACATAAAAAATAACAGGAAGCAACAATTACTATTCCTTAATATCTTATAACATCAATGGACTCAATTCCCCAACAAAAAACATAGTCTAACCGAAATATTTTTCATGTAAATCTTCAGTTTTATCAGAAAATGTTTGTGATTCCTCTTTCAATCAATTTAGTAATGCTTTTTATGTCTACCATTTTAACTGTATTATTTTCCATGATAATCTTTAATTTTAACATTTTTTTCTATATATTTCTTTAATTTTATCAGAAATATTTTCCATGTAAACCTTCAATTTTGTCAGAAAATGTTTATAATTCCACTTTCAATCAACTTAGGAATATTTTTATGCCTACCATTTTATCTGTATAATTTTTCCATGATAATCTTCAATTTTAATGTTACATTTTTCTATAATTTTATTAGAAATACTTCCCATGTAAATCTTCAATTCTATCATAAAATGTTTCTACTTCCTTTTTCAATTAATTTAGCAATGTTTTTTATGTCTACCATTTTACTCTTTAATTTTCCGTGAAAATTGTCAATCTTAATGTGTTCTTTTAGATGCTTCTTCAATTTTGTCAGAAACATTTTCCATGTAAATCTTTAATTTTATCATAAAAGGTTTTTACTTCCTTTTTCAATAAAAAAAAATAAAAATAAAAAAGGAAACGGGATGAGTTCAAGACATTAATGATGGACAGGCAGAGGAGCATTCTCCTGGGAACTCATCTGACACCACAGGACAGACAGACAGACAGACAGACAGACAGGGAGAATCAGATCGGGTTCAGTGGAGTCTAGTGGGGGATAAATTATAGAGGAGCAGATCTGAAGTCCATAAAATTCGGTTCACACCAAATTATTGTGCATCTCTGCAACCTCATAGCCAGGGGCCGTGTTTGAACCTGATAATTACGAAATGACTTTGGAGGCCATGTGAGTGCATTGTGTGGCTCCTTGGGTACTCACTTTAATGAGCATGGAGGAGAAAACACAGTGGCGTTCCCAACCTTTATTTTCAGTAGTAAGGCTTTTTCAACCAATTTATTTATACTTGAAGAAACATCTTGTCCTGATTATTGTGTAATGTAATGGCCGCTGCATGACCCAACTACACCCGTAAGTACACACGATCATCATGAGCCAGTTAGCGTGAGGATGAGTAAAAGGCCGAGAAGAGCTAAGTAAACAATACAATAAGTGCTTTGTTGAAACTGCAAATGTACTTGGAGTAAGAACGCAGTAGACAGTGGGAAATGCTGAAGCCTTTTTTGGGTTCAACAGGGAAGGTGTTGCGTGTTGCTGCAACAACAGAGAAGCTCCCCGTTTCAGCGGCATTGGTGATGGGTTACATTGGTGGTTTCCAATAAACCCACCAAGGCAGACTTCACATTTCCGTGTAGCCTCTCCCTTAGACTTTCCTGTCTTTGAGGAACAGTGGGGATTATGCTGTGTCCCTCCTGAGCCCAAGTCTTAAATCTCACCAAGCTCCATGCGGGAACTGTGTCTATGCGTGTGTCAGTGTGTGTGTATGTATGTTTGTGTCTGTGTGTGTGTCAGTGTGTGTGTGAGTGTCTATGTGTCTCTGTGTGTGTGTGTGTATGTGTGTGTGTGTGTGTGTGTGAGAGAGAGAGAGACTTTGGATGTGTACATGAATGGAGTCCTTACTCATACGAAATCAGTCACAGACAGACCCTTCAAACTCACACACTTTCACTAACTCAAATACAAATACATCATGTTCTCATTTGTAGGATTTCCACCATCCACACCTACTCACCTACTCACTCACTCCTTCATGCACTCACTCACACACGCACACACTCCATACTAATCTATACTCTCAGTCATACAACCACACTCTATACTAATCTGTACTCTCAGAGAACCACACACAAAAACACACAGACACAGACATACATTCACACTCTATACTAATCTATACCTCCCAGTATACACACACACTATACTAATCTATTCCTCTCAATCACACACACACACACACACACACACACACACACAAACAAGTACACATTCTATACTAGTCTATACTCCTCAGTATACACATACATGTACACTCTATACTAATCGATACCTCTCAGTGTACACACACACTCTATACTAATCTATATCTCTTAGTATATACAGACACACAGACACACACATGTACACACCCTATCCTCGCCCATGCCCACTCACCAAATTCCATACTCCTTCCTTTCCCACTCTCAGACACTTGCAATGAATTTGCTTACCTAATGTCCTCTCAGCCACATGCCCCACATGCCAGTACATCCATGTTCATGTATGTCCCTCCAGTTACACATACACACAGTCTCAGTCATTCACACCTATATCCACCCTGTTCTGAGTCATACGATCTCCCCTCTCCCTCCCCCCCCTCTCATGCGCATGTGTGTGTGCACATGGACAGTACACACCACACCCTCAGGCACTCCCATCTGTCCACCCTTCATGCGGCCATACACTCTCAGGCACTCACTCACATGCCATCACCACACTCAAAAACCCAGTCAGTCGTCCCTGCTTCATGCTCACCCCCAGCAGCACAGGGATCCGTGTTGTCACTCAGACACTGTCACCACACCGGCGGACAGTAGGCAGTCACTCTGCCTGTCATTAATACATGTGTACAGCCCATCCTTGTGTATAGGCAGGTATTGGCACACACACACACACACACACACACACACACACACACACACACACACACACACACGCACGCACTCAGCTTCTTGACTGAGCATTAAATGACACTCTTGTTCTTCCATCCCTTCAGCCTCTGGTAGGGAAGCCAAAGAGTCCAGGCTCTATTTCTTATCACCTCCCCCCCTTTCTCTGACCCCAATGTCTGTTGGTGTCTAGACTGAACCAGTCTCTTTATCTCTAGTGCCATATTTACATAGAGGGCACCTCCCCCTGCCCGCTGTGATCCTTCAAGTCCTGGCTCCTCCTGTTAAAATGACCTTGTAGCTGTCACAGACTTTGGAATCCCTATTCTATTCAGCAGGGGCATCATGTTCTACCATCGATGGGGGGACTTCTCTCCTGTGACTATCTAATGCAAGTGGTCCTGATTGACAGGACTCGTTTCTTCTCATCTGTCATTCAGGAGACCAGATGCCTTTTGTCTTGTGGCCCTATGTTCTTGTAGGGAAGAGCTTCTCAACCTGTGGGTCATGACCCCTTCGGATCAATTTGTAACGATGAAACTACATCCCATGTATCAGATATTTACATTATGATTCATAACAGCAGTGAAATTATTGTTATGAAGTAACAACACAAAACTTCTGTGGTTGGTGGTCACCACAATGTGAGGAATTGTATTAAAAGTTCACAGCATCAGAAAGGTTGAGAACCACTGGTTTAGGATCTTAAAGTCCTCTGCGTCCAGTGACTGATTGGGAAGTGTGTACCTGGAACAGTCACCTGACTCAGGAAGTGCCCTGAGGTTGCTCCTGAAGTTTACATGCAAGAATTCAGCACGCAGTCAGCACAAGAAGCAAGGCAGGCTGGGAAATGCTATGCACAGCTGGTGCGTGTTCTCTTTAGAAAGTAGGCCACAGTGATATTCACGTAGGATGGTTGCATAGTGTCGTGGATGTGGGGAGGTGAGTATATGCCTGGGGTACAGCAACAAATGCACTGGAAGGCAGAGCAAGATTTTTACAGGGAGAGACCACTAAGGCTTTAGCAGGAATGAGGGAAGGTGCTGTGTTCCCTGAAGTCATTTTTTACTGCTTCACAATTACCTTGTGCTCTGTCTCTGTGTGTGTGTGTGTGTGTGTGTGTGTGTGTGTGTAAATACGCTTACATTTGATGATGTAATGGGTGTTTATATGTGTCATGCGTGTCTATGGGTTCTGTTATATGTATGTGTAATCACATATTGTGATGTGTATATGTGTGGTCCTGGCGGGGTATGGATGCCATCGTGTGTGTGTGTGTGTGTATGTGTGTGTGTGTGTGTGTGTATGTGTGTGTAGTATCTGTGAATATGTGTTGCTGTATGAGTATCTACACGTAAAGTCATATGTGCCTAGTCATTGATGAGAGTAGCAGTGTGTTTCCACAGCCACACACTTGTGGCCATATGTATGCATGTGGTTACATGAATAATCATGTGCGGTGGTCACATGTGTTTGTATGGTCTCATGTGTGTGCTTCTGTATATATAGTTGTGTGTCATCATATGTAAGTGTAGCCACATATGTGTCTCTGTGTAGTCATATGTGTGCAGTCATATATATCAGTAGATCTGGTGGTCATGTGGATGAGTGGCCAAACTTTTCTTGAGGCCATGTGTATACATATGTGATTTTGTGTGGTCATGCGTGTGCCCACACATGTGAAGTTCTATGTTTGTATCTGTGTGATTACATATGCTTGTAGGCATGTGTGTGAGGACTGTATGGACGCTCCACAGGTTTGAAGAATGGTCTAGCCTGGGACTCGAGCATCATTTTATGAGGACAGGAAGGTGACATACATTCATTAGTAACCTATCCTCACAATTTGAGTTTTGATCTTTCCCCACCCAGACATGTGTATGATTCTTTGTCTCTCAGTCACAGATAGCTGTGGCGAGTCACTGACTTCATGCACTGCTGCTGTGGTAAGGTCTCCAGGAGAGAAGGTGGCCTCAGTGTGTGCTTTGACCTATGATATAGTCAACTTAGAATGAGTTCATTATCATAACCCCTTTATAAGCCTAGTGTATATAATACAAATATATAATCTATGTATGCACCTATACGTGATACACTAGCATCTCATTAAAATGTTCTTAATGAAGCTCTGGAATTTTATTTGATCTCAAATCTTTTGTGCACAACTTTTTTAACACTCTGTAAAACAAAACTGGTTGTGCACATAAGGTATTTATTTTTGTCCTGTACCCGGGATGGTTATGCTGAAGGAAAGTATCAGAGCAGCGTTTGAGTTAATTGTTCTTCTTTTGGGGCCAGTCATCTCACTGAAAATACAGCTGACACTATTCAGACTTGAGTATTCAGCAGACATTTTCTTTAGCTTGCCTCCTCCAGGGGAAAATGACAGCATCGGACGTCAGTGCTTAAAATATTAGATCTTTCAAGTGAACATCAGACTCTGGGAGAATCTATGTCCGCTACCATGAATTTGACAGTTTGCCAATAACTGAATGTTCATCACAGACGACGCATGCAGGGGGTGGCGCGTGGAAACTGCAGCCCTCAGAAAATGAAATGCGCCCACATTTTGAAGCTCTGCAGGACCCTATGAAACAATGTTTGGAAGTGGCCAGTGGGTGACCTTACAGAGTCATGCACAGGGAAATAGCCACATAAGAGAGGTTGATGGGTTTTATGTAACCGCAGAAAACAATTCAGGAATAAGATTATAACCTAGAATGTGAAACTATTTGTCAATTTTATGCTGCAAAAGAAAGAAAATACAATTTTTTTTTTTTGCAAAGGGCTGTTAAAATACTCTTTCTCCATCCCAACACTCGAGGCAAATGCTGAAGGGAGGTTGGGAGTTCAAGACCTTCACTGACTACAGGGCCAAAAAATATGGTTCCCTCCCTTTCTAAATCTGTAAGACAAGCTTTTCTCTCTGTACTTCCTTCACCTTAACACAACAGATTAAATGAAAATGGTGGGGACACTGCCTGTCTCTTACTAACCCAGGCATGAATGAGATCTGAACAAATATTTCAAAATGCCACTCTGCTATTAGCTTGTGCTGCATTTGAAAACTAAAGTTGCTTCTCACGAAATGCATCACGGTCTTGAAAATCCCTTGAAATAGCCACTGTATGGTTTCATCAATTTTAATAGCCAACCTAGCAGATGTGGATGAATTTAGTTCACAAAAACAACAGTAAAAATTAAAACTAAATAGTAAATACTAATACATGCTGTGGTGGTTTAAAGGAGAAATGTCACCAAGACGCTCAGGCTTTTGAATACTTGCTTCCCAGTTGGTGACTGGAGTGGGTGCAGGTGCTGACGTCAGTGAGATGCTTCCCAGGAAGCAGAAGTATGTCTTCCTAAGTTTACCAGATCCTTAGTGAAGTGCTCACGCTGACCCCGGCCAGCGCCGGCACTGGCACCGGGAAGACACAGAGGGTACAGGGTGAAGGCCCCTGTGGGCTGCCTCCGGGGAGGTGAAGGGCTCGGTGGCTTTTCTTAGATGTGGAAGCCGGCTGCCTCGGTCCAGATCTGCGTTCTGTCACATGGTTTTCCGTGTACCTATGCGGGATGTCTAAGGTCTCTGTAAAATGGGACAATGGTACTTACCCTGGGAGGTGGTCCTGAGCATCAAAACCATTATCACGTGTAGCCAGAGGCAGAACAGCTGTTTGATCTTCCCAAGATCAAACATTTGGGGGCTGGAGAGATGGCCCAGCGATTACTCTTACAAAGGTCCTGAGTTCAAATCCCAGCAACCACCTGGTGGCTCACAACCATCCGTAATGAGATCTGATGCCCTCTTCTGGCGTGTCTCAAGACAGCTACAGTGTACTTACATATAATAAATAAATAAATCTTTTAAAAAAAAAAAACCCAAACATTTGTTTGCTCTTCATCAATAACTCTTTTCCTTACTCCCCCCCCCGCCCCCCCCACACAGTCAGTCTACATCTACGGTTCTTTTTGGTTGTTGTTTTTGTTTTGTTTTTTTTGAGACAGGGTTTCTCTGTATAGCTTCCCAAATGCTGGGATTAAAGGCGTGCGCCACCACTGCCCGACTCAGTCTACAGCGCTTGACGTTGAAGCTTGATATCCATTTTTCTCAGCCTGCCTTGACTTACATCTAGCGAGCAAGACCAGAGAGGCATCCTCTGACCCATAAGCTCCTTTCTTACCTTTGAATACAGTCTCGTGTGGGCTGAACGTGGTGTTGGGAGCAGAGACTAGCATCAGACGGCTGTGACAGGAGCCTGAGAGAGCCGCAGACACTCATCTGACCTGCCAGTCCATCTGCTGAGTTAACTGAGCCTGAACGCACCTGGTTCCTGGACGTTGAACCACACCTGAAGCTGAGGAATTATCATTTATTTGCCCAAGGTGAGACCACTCAGAATTGATGGCATGTGAGTTCCACTGGCAAAACCGGAAGAACAAATGGTTCTAAATTCTGATGCCAGAAGCGGGAAATTCTATACCCGGGGAAACTGTTTTGTGCACAATGCTATTTAAAGTACTTACAGTATCTATCCATGTGTGTGAGACATACAAATTATCAATAAATATTTTTGTGTAGGCTTGGACCCCATCCCTAAGATATATTATGATCTATATTTTTCTAAAATAACATTTAAAAACAGAGATACAAAATACCTCTGGTTCCAGGCATTACAGGATGAAGGAAACTTACCCGGCGTCCCATGTTGATTTCCTTTAGCCGTCTCCCTTGAAGCTCCATATCTTGATGCTACCAGTAGAGGGCACCAATGTCTGCAAAGCAGTCTCTTTCTAACCCAATCTTTGGCCCTGCCGCTGTCACATGGATACAAGAGGGATCAGATTTCTCTACCAGGCCTGAAAGTACTAGGGCGCACGGCTGGCTGCACACCTCTGGCCCTGGGTCATAACTCAACGTATCGTGTCACTTTGCAAGTACAGATTGGTCTGATGAGCATGGACCTAACCCGTGGGAGGTTCTTTTATCTCTTGATAACCCATAGGTAACAGTGGACGCTGCTGAGAAGGGACTGTTCACTTCGAGCAAAGTTGGATCTACAGGATCTGACCATAAGTTCCCTTATCTGCAAAAGAGACAGAGCTCATCTGAGCCCCGAGGAGCCCCGAGTAAGCAAATATGCTTGCTGCATCCAGGGGACACTGGATTTAATAATTTAGATTCTCCATAAGGAGAATCCTTCAACAGAATTCGTGCCAGGGTGACTATGGGGCTTCTAATGCCACCTAGTGACAGGCTTGTGGTGACAGTAATAATTGATTAAATTTGCCATAGTTTCCAAGACTGTCATATTCATTGTTGTTCGATTCCGACAAGAGTCCTGTGTAATTGGATGCATTTTTACAGTCCTTGCTCATTAATAGTGCCAAGCTTGGGTTCAACGATCGTTCCTCAAATGAAGAATGAGGAGCAGCTCACAGTCTCAATTGCCATTCAGAGGTCACTGGTGCCGGCCCATCCCGTGGGAGCTGAGGGTATGAGAGCAGGCTCTGCATGCTGGGAGCCGAGCGAGCATTGTGGGAGCCGAGCGAGCATTGTGGGAGCCGAGCGAGCATTGTGGCTGTTCACACACTTCTCTCATCTAGTTCCTGAGCTATCTCAGGAAGGTGGCCCAGCCCCAGCTCCTCTTACAGAGATGAGGCAACTCAGGTGGGGGAGAGTCATGCTAGCTGAAGAGGCAGGGTTGCAGAACAGGATGCTGACAGAGGAGACAGAAGCACTGGGGAGCGGGAGGAGAGCATCAAACTTCCAAAAAGCTGGGGCCCCATCAGACCCCTTGTGTGACTATACAAGTTTAGCCTCTCCTTTTACAAAGCAGAAAGAAGGACTTTTCCTGCCCACGTAATAGGCTTATTGTTTTTTGAGAAAGTAATAAGAAAATCGCTAATCTTGGTTGGTGGTGCACGTCGGAGCTGGGCTCTCTCCGGAAGCCAGACAAGGTTGAGCTGGTTCCGGACAGGCAAGAACCAGGCCACCTAGAACTCTATTTGGAGGCAGTTTGGGGTTCTGTTGGTTTTCACTAAAAGAGAAGGGAAGAGTGTTTCTGCTTACAAGGCTGGGGACGGTAGGGACAGGTCCCACTGGGTCTGTCCTTGGGGCTCAATCTGAGATTCTTGCTGGAGCCTTCTGGAGCTGTGGAGCTGGTGGAGGCGAAGGTAGAGGAATGGTTTGATGGGCACGCCCCAGAGCCAC
The DNA here is from genome assembly GCA_036184795.1 of Tokudaia tokunoshimensis. NCBI lineage: Eukaryota > Metazoa > Chordata > Mammalia > Rodentia > Muridae > Tokudaia > Tokudaia tokunoshimensis. The sequence continues at coordinate 11,263,957 of BTHU01000022.1, forward strand.
TCAGCGCCCAGAGATTGAATCTCTGTGGAAACAAAACACTAAATGACTTAGTGGTGGTCAGCTGGAATAAAAGAACAGGGGACTTCTGTGATGGCTTGTGGGAGTCCCTTCCAAGGTGCTAGAGATGCACCAGACCCCAGAAGCTGGGCCAGGTACCCAGCCCCAGAATGGACACACAGCAGCTTTGTCATCGTTACCAGTGCAGAGATGCTACGGTGTTCTGGCCTGGAATGACCTGGATGTAAACTTGAAAGGGTTATAGCCATGACCTCCTGCCCAAGTCTGTGTCGAGCCACCAAGAGAATGCCACCAACTTGGTGATCTATAATGATAACAAATTGATTGCTTCATGGTTCCAGAGACAGAGAAAGCCAGGGTGGAGGGTGGGAGTTTAGAAGGCCTTTCTTCCTGTGCCATCACACAGAAGGGGAAACAGGATGAAAGTTAGACACAGGAAGGACTGATCCTCATACGAAGAACCAGGGCCTCTGGTGACTAGTCTGTTCTCAAGGTGACTTTAATTTGTGCAGAGAGGCAGAGCTCACGGCCTGATTACTTCTTAAAGACTGTATTTATTTATGTATTTGTTGTGCAAGTGTTTACTTGCATGTATGGAGATATATACCAAATGTGTGCCTGGTGCCCACAGAGGTCAGAAGAGGGCATTAGATACCCTGGAACTGGAGTTACAGATGGTTGTGAGCCACCATGCAGGTGCTGGGAATCGAACCAGGATCCTTGACAAAAGCAACAAGGGAGTGGAGCTGTATCTCCAGCCCTGAAGCCCCATTTCTTGACACTGTTAGGAGGCAATTACACTTAAATGATTGTTGTTTCTAGTGAGTGAGGCTAGAGAGAAAGGACAAGATCACTGCCTGTGTTGGAAACTTCACCATCAGAAAGAGGGCAGAAACCAGGTAAGGCAGGTAACCGGGTGGGAGTTATACCACAGGGCCAAAGTGCACACACACTCAGGCGAGCAGCAAGTGTGGGCATATCAAGAGTTGCAGATATGTGAATGGTCACATGGCACCCCACCACATCAGCCCTGAGGATGCCTGGGCCTCCACTCACTGTGGAAGCTTGCCTCATCTCCCCCACCCCCACACACCCGTCTAGGGGATGTGGCAGTGACTGGTATATTTTTCATTTTCAGGAGTCAATTCAGAAGTGAGTGGTCACTTTCTGGCTGAGTTGGCAATCAGTGTTCCGTGTTCTTGGGGAAACTGGCCCCATCCCTGCCATTAAGAACCGTCAGAATGCTTGCTGGAGAGATGGCTCAGTGGTTAAGAGCACTGACCGCTCTTCCGGAGGTCCTGAGTTCAAATCCCAGTAAGCACATGGTGGCTCACAACCATTTGTAATGAGATCGGATGACCTCTTCTGGTGTGTCTGAAGACAGCTACAGTGTAATACATATAATAATAAATAAATCTTAAAAAAAAAAAGACCCATCAGAATGTTAGATCAGGAGCCAGACACGTGAATTTGAAGTTTGGCTCCACCTTACGTACAAGAGGGTCTGAGTTCACCGTACAAGAGGGTCTGGGGTCACCTGCAGAGTAGTGGTGACCTTTGGGGCAATTTAAATGTGATATGAGGTGAAAGCTGTCACCGCAGTGGGTGTGCTTGTCTCTTCTCATTATCTCCTTCTTTCCTCTCCCTTCCTTATTCCTTCCCTTCCTTTCCTCTTATGTCCTATTATTCTCCCCTTTGTTCATATCTCAATAACCTGATAAGTCTGACCTGTGTTTTAATTTGTTTTTTATTTTGCTGATGCCCAAGCCAATTCCTACCAACCATTATGATCATCAGACACAGTGTACATTTCGGAAATGTCTGTGCCAGTGGTGGACACTGGCCCACACAGCTGACCACTCCTTTACAAAGGTGGGCCAGGTCAGAGACATCCCTGGACACATTTGATTTCCGTTAGCTCTCCAGGAAAACAGATCCTGCTCCAGGCCTGGAAGGCCACAGTTGTTTCAAAAGTCTATTGCACTCATGACGCAACTCACACAGGAGCCAGTTAAAGAGAAGTCAGAATCTACCGTCGAGCACATCAGATGCACTTGCTGCTGGGAGATAGTGGAAAGAATGTACCCGAACAATCAGTAGAAGGCGTGCTTTGGAAGACAAGGCAGGATCTGAGTTGGGCAAAGGATGTGGGAAAGATATTTCTGTCCAAAGGCCAGGGGAAAAAAATGGTGACCCACCCCACCCCAAGAAATATCTTCCCTTTCCAAAAGTGAAGAAAAGGGTAGGGGCCTATTCAGAAATGTCAGATGCTCTGTTATACAATGCCATCTAGTCAGGTCGTGAGCACAGGGAGAGATAACAATAAATCAACGTTCATTTTTAAAGTGTGGTTAGTCTTCTTATAACACGGTTTGCACAATACAGGGAACTGTCATAGTGCAGTGAAGGATTGGGGAGGGGGGAATTTGGCTTTATTTTATGCCTTTCAGCTGATGAACACGTACCTTAGTCCATTTCTCTGTTTTCATAACAATAATCTCAAGACTAAGTGCATGACTAAGAACGAAATAGGAATGTATTCATCTGTGGAGGCAGGGCTCTGGCGCCTGCTAGGGGCCTTGTGCTATACCCTAACGCCCTTGAGAGGGAGCTGTGGTAAGCCTTTCTCCTGAGGTCATCCTAGGAGACCCATCCCGGAGACTTCATCTAATCCCGACTACTTCCCAAAGGCCTCTCCAGGTTCCATTAACTCATGAAACTACAGCAGAGGAAGAGCTAAAAGAGGCAGGTTTCCAGAAGGTTCAGAGAAACAGAAGGAACGAGAACTGGAGCAGCAATGCATTCTGGGGCCAGGCCAGCAGGCAGGTCTAGAGCAAAGTCACCAGCTGGGGGCGCTCATGGGTGGGGCTGACTGGAGAGAATCTGCGCCGGGCAGTCAATCACCTCTGCTCCAGGGCAACGGAAAACCAAGCTGAGCAGTTGGTTTTCACCGCCCTCACAGGGAGGGACCAGTAGACTCTCAACTGTACACTCCAGAATGAGGTACCCTCCAGTGTAGCAACATCCAGCCTTCAGAGGACGACTCCACGCTGTCTCTCCATGTCATGGCCCTGCTTTCTTTGATACAGGTTCCATTTTCTACGAGTCTTTCTTTACGTGGTAATAGGACAGCACTTAACAGTTGCAGGCTCACCTTCTCTTGGATTTCAGATATTGGGGGGACGGGGTGCGGGGGGGGGCACCTTTTTCTTTCCTGGCCCCTTGAGTCCTGAGAATGTATTCTGACAGCCTCAGTTTTATGTGCTCACCTATGACCCAATTACTGTCCAGAGAAATACCCATCTCCCTTTGACCAGTCCTGTGTCCACCACTCACCTCCGAGCCAGAGGAGGACTTTTTGTCTACACTGTAGTCTATGAGTGGTGCAAGCTGGTACCTTGTGGGGCACTAGGTGGAAACTGGTAGTGTATGGCTGTTTTTCTGTGATAAAACAACACGACCATGCAACTTAGAGAAGAAAGAGTTTAACTCAGGCTCACGGTTCCAGAGGGGTAGGAGAGGCCATTGTGGTGAAAGTCACGGTAGCAGGCGTCAGGCATGGTGGCAGGGACAGCATGCTGAGAGCTCACATCCTCACCTTCGAAAGGAAGCAGAGAACAAACTAGAAATGGCTATAAAACGCTCAAATGCCTCACCTCCTGAGCCTCCCCAAACAGGGTCACTAACTGAGTACTGAGTACTAAGTACTGAGTACTGAGCACATTCAACTTCCTGAGCCTACAGGGGCATTCACTGAAAACTAAGCACTGAGTAGTGAGTACATCCAACATCCTGAACTTATGGGCACATTCACTGAGTACTAAGTACTGAGTACTGAGCATATCCAACTTCCTGAGCCTACAGACACTCACTGAGTACTAAGTACTGAGTACTGAGTACATTCAACTTCCTGAGCCTACAGGGGCATTTCTCATTCTGACCACCCCAGGAATCTATTAGCAAAAACAAACAGCGAAAGAAAAGGAAACCACCCCTCAGCTGAGGGCAGCTACTACTCCATCTGATTCTGAGCTTGACTAATCTTAGAGATCCCCTACGGATGTAGTAACTGGTCTGTTTCTTATGTCATTGTATGTAATGCCTTCCATGCCTACCCATGTTGCCACGGGACATGGGAATTCTTTACTTTTTAAGGCAGGGTAATATTATATCATCTTCTCCCTTAATTCATCCATTCATACATCAGTGGATAATGAGGCTCCGTGCAGACTGTGCCTTTTAGGAATGGTACTGTAGTGATGGGAGATAATGCAAAGCATCTTGGCTTGGTTCCTTTGGCCTGTGACCAGAAGCGAGATACCTACCCCCTTCTATAGCTCTATTTTTAGCGTCTGAAGAATGTTCGTATCACTTTCCACAGTGGCTGAGCTCTCTCTGTCCCCACTCCTTCATACCCTCACCAGCCTTACTCTGGTCCCCAGCTGGTGTGACGGGGTCACTAGGTGTGTGTCTTTGGAGTTTATGCTCAGTCCTGGTTCTCAGTGTCCCTGCTGGTTCCTCCTGTTTCGATGGCACTGTGATGGCTGGCACTTCCAAACAGTTCTTCTTAAGCTTGTCAGCTGTTCATATGTTCTCTTCGGAGAACTGTTGATGCAGGTCACTCTACACCATCTTCTTGGGGCATGCTCAGTGGAGTTTCAGCTACTGATGAACACCCCAAAACTGAGTACCTCAAAATGCAATGGTTCAGCTAAGCGTGGTGGTGCATGGTTGGGATCACCATACTTTAGAGGCAAGTCTAGGAGGATCACCATGACTTCAGGACTAGCCTGGGCTCTATTATATAGTTCAAGTGGAGCCTGTGTTAGCATTTCTTCTAGACTCTGCTAAACAGTTAAGCCTGGCTTGCTATAAAACCGTTGGGCTTCTCTCTCTCTCTCTCTCTCTCTCTCTCTCTCTCTCTCTCTCTCTCTCTCTCTCTCTCTCTCTCGTTATCCTCTTCCCCTACCCCTCTCTTTCTATATGTTCCTGGTTGGGCTCTTAACTTCTTTCTCTCTCTTTTTCTGTCCCTCTCCTTTCCCATACCCCCTTCCCATGCCCCAAATACACTTCAGGTACAACTGGTACCTGAGTAGGAGGGATGCCTCAGCACGAGCGGCTAAGGCACCCCCTCCCGCCGCATCACGCCACTGCGTTATAAAACATATCAGCCTGAGCTACAAAGCATGACCTTGTCTCACCCAGTCTTCTACCTCCTTGGGAAAAAGAAAAAGAAAAAGAAGAAACCAAACCTAAAAACAGAAACAAAGAAACAGTATGTGGACAATAGGCCGTTTCTCATGAGCCCATAGCTTCTGTGGTACATCTTTTCCTGTCTCACCTTAGGATGCTCGCATCCTGCAATCGAGCAGGAACAAAGGTCCAAGACATCTTTCTGCCATCTCTTTGACCATTTTTAATCTATGAAGATGGGAGCGAGATAAGAGTATGAATCTGGAATTGCTCCAGCAGTGACAAGACCAAAGAACTTTCTTGTGTCACATATTCGGCCGGGGCCACAGTCCTGATCCCTATTTGTCAGCTAAGGTAGGAGCAATCTCTTAGTGGGGCGTGGCGGGTCACTTGTCTGGATCTCAAGAACAAACAGAAAAGGCCATTCCAGCTAGACTCTGAGCATTAGAGAAGAACCCTGGGCGCCTCTTAAACCAGGCTGAGTCCTGGGTGCTTAACATCAAGGAAGAGTGAAGACTTTGGAACAAGAAGACCCCGTCCTGCCTTTGTCATTTACATAAGAGTTCCACATCAAAGAGCCCAGCCCACCCAGTCCTAGACGCGGCCTCAGCTTGAATACGCTGCAGGTGTTCGCGGATATTTGCTGGCTGCGTAAATAAACCTCTCTTCATTTGAAAAATAGTAATAACAACAGAAATAAGGTCTGTAGTCAGAAAGATAGTGCCGAGCTTTGACCCCCTGCTACGGGCTATGGAAACCCCATGTGATCTGACCTCAGCGTCATTTCTCCGAGTGCCCAGATTCTGTGCTCCAGCCCCCAGTACCTGGCTCCCGTTCCTCATTCTGACAAAACTGCTTTTAGTACCAGATGCACACTGCCTATTTCTACTATTCATCCACCAGGTCCAGCCATGCTTCCCGGGATAAGCCTCCTCTGTCCTCTGGGTCAAAGGCGCTGTGTGTCTTTCTCCCTGGCCCTTTTCACTGATGGTGTTGCCTATTTCCAATTACTTATTGTTTAATCTTGACAGTCTCCAACTCGGCATCAGCTCTCAAGATTAGGTTGCTCCAGGGATAAATCCAGAACTTGGGCCAACGTCTGGTACAATAGGTGTGCGGTGCACACTCGGGCCAGGGCTTGATGCACAGTAGGTGTGCGGTGCGCCTGCGCAGGTCTGCGGATGGGCGCCTGACGCGGTACATTGAGGATAACGACACTCCTTCCTCATCTCCTCGGGCACAAGTAACCACTTATTTAAGTGAATCAACAAATGAATGAGCCTGTGAAGGACTGGAAAGGAGCTATCGCCCTAATTTGTGGGAGAAGACAGAGTCGGAGATGTAATTACGGAGCAATGAGCAAATGTCAGAAGAATTTCGCGAGCAGAAGCAGCAGTTTCCCAGCTGTCCTGTCTCATTGTTCTTAAAATAAAAGGATGTCTGCTGATGAACAGAGAGGAATAAAAGTCAAAGCCACATGAATGGAAAGCCCATACCCCAGGGGGACGGGCTGGAGCCATCTGTGACTTTACTAGGAGCTGTCATCGCTGAAGCCATGGAAAGTCATGAGAGGGGGCTCAACCATCCCGGCCTCGTGGAGCCAAAGAATACCAATGTCTTGTCGTGTCTGCAATTGATCTTCGTCACCAGCTCCTCTCTGCACATTCTTCGGGAGTCGCCTGTGGAACTCAAGCCAGATGCTGCCAGAGAACAGGAGGGCAGCCTTGGGGTAGGAGGGTTGGTTCATCACACACCTGCCCCAGGAGCGTGGGTACAGAGGGCAGGAGCTGCTGCAGGGTTACACTACCGTGTAGCCGGGACAGCCGGAACTTGAATCTCCGTTCTAATAAATGGGCCTAGGATAAGTCTTAGAAACTTCTAATTTGTGCCCAGGGTGCAGCTGAGAAATGAGCCCAGAGAGAGAGGATGGATGCTTAAAGTCTTAGCAATTTAAAGCCGACGGGCATCCTATCTGACCCTGAAGCCTGGATTAAGAGAGCGCATCCTGTCTTTATTTTTGAACTTGATATTGCGTGCACTGAGTCCGCCGTGCACTTTTATTCAGGAAGCTCAGTGCCCAAGTTTTGCAGATGCCCCTGGAGACTTCTGCATGTGATCCTGTTCATTCCCCTGCCCCAGTGCCCATGGTCCAGGTAACGCAGTCTCCTGTTGAGAAGTGCACCTTCTCATGTAGCAATCTTCCAGACAGATTGGCTTTGTACTCAGGTAAACCCGGGCCTCAGTCTCACCTTTGGCATACCCATCCACCTACTGTCCATGAGCTTCCATTTTCTCTTCTGAAAATGTACCGTGTCTTGTGTATCTAAGGGAAGCTTTCCCAAGTTCTGCCTATATCAGCCATGGCGTCCAGCCCCGGGTGGCTAGCATGACCAACCCCTCAAAACCCTAAGGAGCTCACGGTCAATGAGTGAGACCCATGTGGGAAGGGACTCAGGGCATGCTAGGGTCACAGCAGAGTGCCCCTGGAGTTTCTGAGGGGGATGCCTGAAAGGAGAAAGTCACTTGAGAAACAGTGAAGGAAGGAGAGGGCTCTAAGGAGAAAGAGCAGAAATTACAGAGACCCAATGTCAGGGTTGTAGTACAGTTGCCCAGCACACAAGCAAAGAAGGCTGGGGGAGGGGGAGAGCCAAAGATTGAGGACTGGAGACAGTAGACATATAAATGATATATCTCATATAGTTATTGGGGGAGGGGGTCAGCTGAGCCACATAAACTGCCTCAGGCAGTCATACTACACCCACCAGTCCCTTTTCCCATTTGATCCAAACCAATAGATAGTTAATGCTTTCTATCTGACTGTCCCACATAAGCCCAGTCAGATGGCATGCCCCGAAGGCCAGAAGCCACACCCCCTCCCCACTCCTCCTTCCAGAAATCAGACTTTTGCCACAGTCTTCCCGACTCCCGGGTGGGAGATAAGGCCACTGTCTCCTGTTCCCCATCCCTTTTGCCCGCCCGGCTGAGCCTGCACTATAAATATGAAAAAACTCAGTGGCTGAGGGGCAGGAGAGGACCGGCTTGAACTTCTGGGGGCCTCTATGAAACTGCCCATCCCAGGGGGTATTTAACTTTGTGCCCAGCAGTTGTAATTCTGGGGCAGCCGAGCTGCTGGGATCAGGTCCCCCTGGCTGCGATGACAGGCCTTCAGCAGGCACTGTAATTGCCGAGCTAAAGCTACTCATTTTCTTCCTGGCAAGCTGTAGTTAAAGAGGTGCTAGCGGGCAGCCTGGTTGTCTGCAGAGAAGTTGATCAAAGGGCTGGAGGCATCTGTTCTGTCTCTCTTTTCTTTCACCACTCCCACCCCCACCCCCAATCCGAAAAAAAAAATGGTTAAAAAGTAATCTATGGAAATGAATACCTGTCCTTCTCCCGAGGCTACGAGGCAGCCGCACATTAGAGATATTAAATGTGCAGCGAGCGTTCTTTACACGCCGGTCAGTTTGGGAATGAGGAGATAGGAGCTTGAGAGAACCCCTGGGTGTCAGTTTCCATTAGGACCTGTAGGGGAGATTTTTACAAGATTAGACCTGACTTTTCACACACTGAGGATTTGCTGATGAATATTAAAGCCTCCTGCCTCCAGCTCAGGATGGTCTCCACGACCCCTACAATCTGAACTCAGCCATTTCTCCCCAGTGTTCCTGGGTCCAGGGCAGAGACTGTCCTTGCCCAAGACCAGCGACTCCCCGAAGTTGAAGCTCTTGCCTTTCAACTAACAAGACAAAAAGAAGAAGAAAAAAAAATAACAGTCTTAAAATATGGTTACTTCTTGTCTAATTTGGAAAATGACAGAGAAGAAAGGCAATTAGACATGAAAATGGAACTTCCAGAGCGGCGCGAGGCAACTGCTCTGGGGCCAGGGGGTGGGGAAGGGGTTGCGGGGAGCAACTCAGGGAAGTGGATTGCAGTCAAGGAAAACCCCCGAGAAGACACTTCAATTTAAAACAACGAAACAAGCAAAGCAGCCGTCGCCACACGCTGTCTGTGAGCAGTCTCCCTGGCCCTGCGCTACACACAGGTCTGTGGCTGCCTTTAAGCCCCAGCTCCAGTTTCCATTTGCACAGTCATTGACACATTAAATTATGAATCTGCTGCCCACGAAGCCCAGAGAACAAAGAATAGGATCTAGGGTAGATGAAGGACTCACAGTGCAGAGGTTTAGAAGCAGCTTGTGTTCCTTACAGTACACAGACACGCACGCACGCACACGCGTGAGCGCACACACACACACACACACACACACACACACACGCGCGCGCGCGCGCGCGCACACACACACACACACACACACACACACACACACACGCAGTAAGCCCAGATTTCACTGGCCACCCTAAGTCATTATTTTTCTGTTCCCTGTCACCCTTCTTGCTCTCCAAGTTCCCACTGGAAACTCAGGATGAACTCTACACCTGTATACAGGGAATCTGGTCATGCTCCAATCATTTTCAAACATCATGTTTCTTCAATAGAATTCCCTGGGTGATACCTTGGGACAGAATTTTCTATTGCAGGTGTGAATAGACAGAAGGTAGCTCGCCACCACCCCACTGGTTAAGTACCCACGGCCTGCGGGCTCCCCATTACGATGAGCTCTACAAGGATTTGTCAACGAGACAGACCAGGCCTTGGCACGCGGTTCCAAAATGGCCCTGACTTTGAAGAGGTCCCTTCTTTGCCCATCTCAATGTTCTGGAGTTAGAGAAACAGGCTGCAGGCACGTACTAGTCACCATTCTCAACTACCCCTCAGTGAGTTTGGTTCAAGGGACAAGGACTGTCTGTCTGTGGCCACACGCAGAACTAAACTGCCTGTTTGTATGAGCCATGTATAAGCTTATATCTCACCACGCTGTGCCAACCCTCTGTTTAGCAATGCCGTTCGTTGCATATGCTGGGATCCTGGTGCACAGAATAGACAGGCTAGTTAAGTTCCTTTCTGAGAACGGGCCTGATTCTCTCTCAGGAGGAAATCATGTCAGCTGGTTATTTGTAATGGTCTGGACCTCTGCTGGATAAAGCTTAGCTGGATCAAGTGGGAGCATCCTCCTATGGGAGATCCGGCTTGAGTAGGCAAGTTTGGGGCCTTCTAACCGAGTCCCTGCTCTGCGTTTTCAGTCATTACTGCCTGGCTTAGATTTGAAGGGGAATTCCCTGTAACCCCTAAGCTGCATGTTGCAAAAGCCAACAAAGTGTTGCCTGACCCACCCTCCTTCCCACCCCAGTCCATGGCCGCTGTAACATATCCCTACAGGAGCTGTCAAAATGGCGGCTCCTATCAAAACACTGGCACCAGGACACCTCCTCAGCCTACATCCATCACAGGAAGTCTCTACTGTGGTGCATCTCCTTTTCCGCCTACAACCTACGTCCTGCAGCCTTCATGAAATACCACCACAGGAACTGTCTGTCCCTCAGGAGCTGTCCACAGTGGCAGCACCTCCTCTCCAGCCTCTCAGAGCATCCCTACAGACATGATGCCTCAGCCAAAGCCGCCTGCAGCCAGGAAGGACTTCCCATCCTAACCCATGGGTTCGATGCACGCCCGGAAAAGGGAGTGAAAAAGCCACCAATCATTGAGCAGGAAAAACTTACCAATCCCTGGCTCCCCACAAAAATCCACCAATGCCTGAGCATGAAAACCCACCAATCCCTGAACAGGAAAATCTACTAGTCCCTGACTGAACTCCCTAAACTCAGGACTTCAAATCTCACTCACCCTCAGTCTGGAAATCTCTACCCTGGAGAGTTCTGCCCCTTTAAAAATCCTATATAAGCCCCGCCCTCTGTCCAACTCCTGGCTGTCTGTTCCCAGGAAGGGCAGCCATTCCTGGATTCATCCCTCCACGCTCTGGACCCTCTAATATATCTCCTTCATGACATCTGGTTCCTGGTGTGACTCCTCAGAAGAAGACAAAAAGCAATGAAGAGAAGAAGGGAAGACATGAACAGAAGGTGCAAGGCTGAGGCTCCTGAGCTCCTCAGCTCAGTGGGGAATCCCACCCCCCCGGGAGCTGCAAGGTCTCTGCTGAGGAGGCTTCCTCTCAGAGCTGTGTGGTTCCTGAGCTCCCACGGTGTCTCAGGATAACCCTCTCCTTGGGCTAGCCTCTGCCCTCAGAGCTGTGTGGTTCCTGAGCTTCTGAGTCCCAGGACACCTTTCCATCTGAGCAGAAACACAGGAGAGGAGGAATCAGAATGTCTCCTACAAGCTACCGTGCCCTGAGCACTTTGCACAACAGTTACTGCACGTGACTATTGGATGTGCACCTAGGACTGCCTGTGCATCAGATCTTTCGCATGTACCAGTTATCACTTAAAGTTTCCTAAGTACCTCTGACCCCACTGCTAGTTAGCTTTTCAGCTAATGACAAAATAGCTTAAGGAAGCAAATTCTAGGAGAAAATAATTACCTCAGCTTATTGTACGAGAACATGCTGGTCTGCCTCCATTGTTCGGAGACAAAGCATGATGCCAGAAGAGGCAGGAAGCAAAGCTGCTTACCACTGATGGGCAAGAAGCCAGGGGCAAGACACACCCTTCACGGGCACGCCCCAGTGCCCTCCTCCTCCTCCTCCCAGGCAGGATTCACATTTTCAACCATTTATCAATGACATCATCAGGTGATAAGTCCACCCATGGATTAATTCACTGACTGAGTCACAGTCCTCATGATCCGATCGCCTCTCAGAGATCAGTATCCCCAGGCAGGAGCAGAGCCTTCCATACATGAGCCTTTGGGGTCCACACACAGCAAACACGTACGATGATCTTCTCCCATTTTAGGTGACGTCATACAGAAGTGAATGATGCAGACAGGCTTAGGGGGTCAGCACGAACACCTACAGCTTAGTGCTATTCAAAGGCCCGGTATGAAAATCCACTTTACAAAATCATCTCGCCTAATCTGCCATCCCGTGAGAATAAGCTTGCAAACTCCATTTTATCAAGAAGAACATTAAGGCCCCAGGAACTGGCACCCATGCTGAGGTGACACGTTTACTGTCTGAGCAGAGGGGGATTCAAACTCAGGAAGACCAGTTCCAAAGAGGCTCTCAAAAATTAAGTTTGAAACACCAACCTGAGCTCCCTCCTTGCGTCCATGTTTGCTGCCTTTGCCTGACCTAACTGACAAGCTTATGTTTCTCACTCAAGATGGAGCAAAAATTCCCTTCCTCTAATTACTCCAAACACGTGTGTGCTTCCTCCCCAGGACACTTAGCTAAGTGACCAAGGCTGAGCTCCCAATTGCTACATTTTTTATTTGTTTATGTCTCTCTCAATAAGATCCAAACCTTGTCTGTGTGTCTTTAAATTTAGCATGACAGAGACACCTAGATAGCTTTGGGGCACAGAGTCTCATTCAATTCTCCCTGCTACCTTGGGATCTTAGAATGAATTCCTTGCACTGTTATGCATAAAGCATAGTATATGTGCATGTCTGCTTATATGTGCATGTCTGTTTATATAGATGAGTGCTCATCGATTAGAAATGCACATCTAAATCACCCAAGTAATTTTTAAAAGTACACACTCCCTTTGGCCTACCAGTTCACAGCAGAGTCCATCATCCACCTTCTGCCACGAGCATCCCTCCCCACTGTTCATTTGGTCATCCCTGAGGTGTGTCTGAGCCTGTTTTTTTTTTGAAGTCTGATGACAAGAGACAAGCATACACTTTTTTTTTGTCTTAAAGTAATTTGACACTTAACAAATACTAGTGTGTGGATTCATGTGGTGTTTCCTAGATTCAAGTTCTCATGAGCAAAATGATTAACGAGATCTCTCTATACAAAAGGATACATAAATTGGAAATGCTGCTAGCCCCTTGACCACTGGGAAAATGTTGTCTCACCCAGCCAAAGCAATGATGTCCTGCTTCTCTGTCGATGAGTAAGTTCCCACAGGCAGGGGACCCTTAAGCCCCAAAACAGTCATGTGTGTAACCAAATAGATGCGAAGAGGATGGAGGTGACTTCAGAATTCTTTCACCGCCACCACAAAGGAGTGGGATCCAGTTTTGAAAACATGGCTATATTAAGAAGACATGAGATTTTACTTCTTCAAGGAGAGAACTGGTGGACATGAAGGTTAGGGCCCATGACAAATGCCATGAACTGAGAAACACACCCACAAGGTCAGATGTGCAAAACTGTTCTTACTGCTGCCCGTGGACAACTTTAGAGATTTTTGGAAATGGGTCTTGTAGCTCCTGCCCTTGTTTTTGCTGAGTTTATACAAAGGGATCAACCCTAACACTGTCTAGTAGACAGTTAGTGCTAGTGTTTATTCAGTGAAATAAGTTGGTGCCTGTGTGGTGAGTTTTGGTCAACTGGATACCAACTAGAAGTACGTGAGAAGAGAGAACCTTAATGAATCAGACCCACCCCATCAGGCTGTCCTGTGGTCAGATGTGTGGGGCATTTTCTTGTTTGAAGGTTGATGTGGGAAGGCCCAACCCACTGTGGGCTGAGAAGGTGGCTCTCAGTTCTATAAAAAAAACAAGCTGAGCAAGCCATAGGGAACAAGCCAGTGAGTGGCCCTCCTCTGTGGCCTCTGCCTCAGTTCCTTCCAGGTTCTTGCCTTCCCTCAATGAAGGACTATGAGCTAGAGGGTGAAATAAAGTCTTTCCTCTTCAAGCTGCCTTGGCTCCCCGTGTTTATCACAAGAAACAAACTAGACGGGCTGGAGAGATGGCTCAGAGGTTAAGAGCACTGACTGCTCTTCCGAAGGTCCTGAGTTCAAATCCCAGCAACCACATGGTGGCTCACAACCATCTGTAATGAGATCTGACGCCCTCTTCTGGAGTATCTGAAGACAGCTACAGTGTTCTTACATACAATAAATAAAACAAATCTTAAAAAAAAAAAAAAGAAACAAACTAGACAGTGGCTTTCCATGGAAAGCTACGTGTCACCCTCCCCATCTGCCCTCCTTTAGAGCAGTCTACTTCCCCAAGTCTCCAGCACCCATATTGTCCACTTCTCTATTATAATGGGAACATGGATTTCACTGGTTAATCCATTTTCCATGACAGACCTCATACCAAGTTCTAATCCAAGGCTAGGAGAGGTAGTTCCTGTCTCCAAGGAAGCCACGAAATCTTGTGAGAGGTAAAAGAAGAAGCGCTGGGTCATTTGCTGCCACATAGGGATTTAGGAAGAAGAGTCCAGGTTCAGAGGACCAGCCTACTGGCTTAAATAGCCTGTCAGGAGGGATTCGTAGCACAGACCAACTTCAGTTAAGGCTTTGATGTGTGTGGGAATGTTATAAAATAGACAGTGAAAGAGCATCCTCAGATGAATTTAAGTACAGTTTGACAATAACCATCTCTCTGGATGCATTGTCTGCAGTCCTCAAAGTCTTTTGTGTTTGAAGGAGGGAACAATTTGCATCCCCTGAAGATATGTATGGCTCTTTTGCTAACACATGCAAGTGTTGCCTGAAGGAAAGAAGATCTGGTAAAGATAGATAGATGGATAGATAGATAGATGGATGGATGGATGGATGGATGGATGGACGGACAGACGGATGGAGAGATAGATAGATAGATAGATAGATAGATAGATAGATAGATAGATAGATAGATAGATAGATAGATGGATGGATGGATGGATGGATGGATGGACGGACAGACGGATGGAGAGAGAGATAGATAGATAGATAGATAGATAGATAGATAGATAGATACATACATACATACATACATACATACATATATACATACATACATACATAGATACATAGATAGATACATAGATATATAAATAGATACATAGATATATAAATAGATACATAGATATATAAATAGATACATAGATACATAGAAACCTGTGTCTAACTATACAAAAAATATGCAAAGCAGGAGCAAAGCCTGATGTGAACATACATTCTATAAAGACATCTAACTCTCAATTTTCTCACCCTGTAATTGTGGGCAATTTCTTTGGACACATTCAGCTGAAATCATTTCTCAATTTTCTTCCATCATCTTTTTTCCTTTCTTGCCAAGGAATCACCACACCCTTTAACCTCTGACCCCTCAGAGCTACAGGCAGAGAATGGGCCAGGTCCTCTCTGGCAGGGAAATCAAATGCTTTTGGTACTTCCAAAGACTTGTTGGTGATTCAGCTCTGATTGATGTGCCCAGCACCTCAGGGTTTATGCAACACATTCATCTATGCTTTACAACGATGGGGGTGAGAACCTATGATGTATCTTCTTTTATAGGTGGAGAGACTGAAGGTCAGAAAGTAAGGGAGAAGAAAGCTAAGCAGGAGAAAGTAGAAGGAGAGACAGCGGCATGGACCATTCATTGCCTTCTAAGGAAACTCTAATGTATGAAGTCTAAATGCATCAATGGCTCCAGGAAGGATGAACTCCGGGCTGCAGCTTGCCTCTGAGCAAACTGAAGCTTGGACAAGTGAAAGAACCCACCAGAAATGGGCAAGACTCCAAGGCAACACTAGGCCCTCCTCAGGATCCTCTTTTCTGGGGTCACCCCAAGGTTCTCACCACTATGCAGCTCTTCAAGGCTGTCCTGTGGAGTTATTGCACGTGCCTTAGTCCAGGGTGTGTGTATGGGGCGGGGGGAGTGTCCAACCATCTGGGCCTCTGAACTTGATGAGGAGCAAGAACAGAGAGGCCTTCTGGAAGAGGACAGGGATCAAGCCATAACTGCCACCTTTCCGAATTCTTGCCAGGCCAACGAAAAGCCAAAGCATTCAACCAATCCTCCTGCCAAACTGGAGGTAGAAAGAACTATCAATCCAAAGCCTGTTCGAATTAGTTAGGAGTTTGAAGACAGTCGTCCAATGCCAAAGCATGAACTACGGACCATGAAGAGGAAAAAAAGAATCATACCACTTAGATTTGGAGACTCACTGCCTGTCTCTTTGCCTACCTCTGTTACTTATTAGTTGTGTGTGCTTATGCAAGCGACTTTCCCTCTCTGGAATTCATTTCCCAAAGGTAAGGGGTGCCATCTACGGGCAGAGGGGCTGGGTGGGGGGACCGGGCTGTGTGGGAAGAGCGGGTGAATGAGAGTAAGAACACAGGCTAGCGTGCAGCGAGGCTCCACTGTTACTGCTTCGGTTCCTGCCTCCAGCTTTCTGCTTTGAGTTCCTGCGCCAGTTTCCCTCGGTGACAGTCTGTAATGGGTAAGCTAAACAAATCCTCTCCTTCCTGAGTCACCTTTGATCTTAATGTTTATCACAGCCACAGATAGCAGAGCAGGGAACATACCCAGGGAGAAAAGATGGTATACGGTATCTGTGACTCATGACCTTAGTTGTCAACTTGATGCACCCAGGAAGAGAGAACCTGTAAGCCGAGTCTTTCCTCCCTGCCTTGCTTTTGGTGGTGGCATTTATCTCACCAGAAGAAAGCAAACTAAAGCCTTAGTCAAGTAAACTGAACCTAGGACGCAACCAGGGGTCACCGTTCTGGTATCTGACAGAATAAACTCCAAAGTAAAACTAGTGAGAGGGGATATACCAAAGACAACTTCATACCGGTGACCCGACAATCCATCAAAGGGGTTTTACAACTTTAAAAATACATGCTCCAAATACAAGGATACACAATTCCATAAAATACCACTGGGTGTAAATTCATAGACCAACCCTAGTGGATTAGGGTTCGTGGGTGACTTCAATACCCCACGCTCACCAGTCGATATGTCATGCTGACAAAAAAAAATCTTCATTAAATGACATCACAGATAATAGGGGACTTAACAGATATCTACAGAATAATCTGTCCACACACAGGAAGATACACATT
This sequence comes from Tokudaia tokunoshimensis, assembly GCA_036184795.1. Taxonomy (NCBI): domain Eukaryota; kingdom Metazoa; phylum Chordata; class Mammalia; order Rodentia; family Muridae; genus Tokudaia; species Tokudaia tokunoshimensis. The sequence continues at coordinate 11,280,969 of BTHU01000022.1, forward strand.
TTCCTCATAGCTGATGGAACAGTCTCTAAAATAATAGTATTTCAGGACAGAGTGAGTTCTAACAAAGATAGGAAGGCTGAAATAATTCTGTGTGTTCTATTTAATCACAATGGAATGAGACTAAAAATCCCTAAGAGAAACTGGGGGGTGGACACAACATCGTGGAGATTAAATAGCACACTGTTGACCAATCAATGGGCTACTGAAGACACAGAAAAGACAAGCATTCCTAGAATCGAATGAAAATGAAAATACGATGTGCCGTACGTAATCTTCTGATGTAAGTAGGGAAAAGGCAATCTTAAACAGGGCAGTTTACAGCCCTGACCACCTACAGCAAGAAATCAAAGGTCTGCTTTATGAACCCAGCCTCATCTCTGATCACATTCTAAGATTGATCCTCATACCTACAGATAAGTGTAGCTTCCAATCCTCATCAAAAAATCTTAACAATAATCAGAGACCATTACGGAAAACTACAACTCGTCAAATTGAAGAGAACAGTTAACCCTGGAGCTCCCAGACCTACTATGTACATCACAGCTCAGGGCCTACACTCAGGGAAAAGAGTGGAGGAATATGGAGAAAGATTGTAAGAGCCAAACGACCAGGGAATCTGCTGTGAGATTGTTTCCAAGAAATGACAAGTGTTTTAGTCAGGGTTTGTATTCCTGCACAAACATCATGACCAAGAAACAAGTTGGGAATGAAAGGGTTTATTCAGATTACACTTCCACATTGCTGTTCATCCCCAAAGGAAGTCATGACTGGAACTCAAGCAGGTCAGGAAGCAGGAGCTGATGCAGAGGCCATGGATGGATGCTGCTTACTGCCATGCTTCCCCTGCCTTGTTCAACTTGCTTTCTTATAGCACCCAGGATTACCAGCCCGGGGATGGCCCCACCCACAATAGGCCCTCCCACCCTTGATCACTAAGAAAATGTCTTACAGCTGGATCTCAAGGAAGCATTTCCTTAAGGGAGGCTCCTTTCTCTGTGATAACTCCAGCTTGTGTCAAGTTGACACACAAAACCAGCCAGTAGAATAAGGGAAGCTTCACTCAACAATGTAGTTGCTTAAACAAGACCTGAATACTGGCTGGTTTTGTGTATCAATTTGACACAAGCTAGGATCATCAGAGAAAGAGAGAGAGAGAGAGAGAGAGAGAGAGAGAGAGAGAGAGAGAGAGAGAGAGAGAGAGAGAGAGAGATCCATGAGATCCAGCTATAGGGCATTTTCTCAGTTAATGATCAATGGGAGAGGGTGGTGCCATCCCTGAACTGGTACTCGTGTATTCTATAGGAAAGTAGGCTGAGCAAGCCAGTAAGCAGTACCCTCCATAGCTCTCACATCAGCTCCTGCTTCCAGATTCCAGCCTTGCTTGAGTTCCTGTCCTGACATCTTTGGTGATGAACAGCAATGTGGAAGTGTAAGCTGAATAAACCCTTTCCACCCCAACTTGCTTTCTTGGTCATGGTGTTTTGTCAAAGCAATACAAATCCTAACTAAAGACAAGCCAATATAACAGTGAAGGGGGAAATCTCATGGGTCGTATACCTAGACAAAGAACTATAGGCAATTAAAGCCAGCTGAGACAGGTAGATTTAGTCTTTCCTAGGGATGCGTCCATTAATTGGTTATCCAATATCAAGTGGTCAGCCCTGAAATCATATACAAGCAAGCAACATTAAAGGGTCCCAGTGGGTTCCATGTATATGCATGTGCGACAGTAACAATTAAAGAGGAGGAGGCCAGCATTTGAAGGACTCCAGGGTTTGGGGAGGAACTTAGAAGTTGGAGGAAAAAAGAGGGAGCAGAGGGAAATGATGTAATTATATTTTAATTTTAAAAAGAAGTCTCAAAGTGCTAGGACATGCTTGAGAACAGAGCTTCTGTACGTTGTAGATCTGATGGTAGTCCTCAGCCTTGCCTATCTTAAGCAGTTACATTGCACAATTTGCTACTATATGTTAAAACCTGGAGTTTTTCTGAGAATAGTGGCGGTAAGGCAGCACAAACTTATTTTAAAATTTTAATTTTTATCCTTAAGATATCCATTGAAATCCTTAGGAACAAATAACTCAATGGTTCACCTTAAAGCTCTAGCAAAAGAGAATCAATACAGACCACAGGTTAGTAGGTAGAGAGAAACATAAGGTTGGGGGCAGCCATTAAAGAAGTGTAAAAATAAGCTAAAAACTCCAGTGTAATACAAAGAATCAATGGAACAAACAGTTGGTTCTTTGAATAGATAAACAAGGTAACAAACTGGTAGCCAAACTAAAAAGAGAAGAAAGAAAAAGAAAGAGAAGGTGTATACAGTGTAAACAGGGATTAAATGGGAGCCAGTAAAGAAGATACCATGTTGAAAGTCAGAAAATCAGTAGTTCTAAAAACTTGGTGTTGCTGAAATAAATGGGTTAATTTATTGATACCTAAAAAATCATGATAAGATTAATAATTTAAGCAGATATGTCACAATCAGTGTCATAGAAACTAATTAAGAGCCTCCGTACTTAAAAGGGATCCAGGTCCAAATGAATTCATTGGTGAATTTTACTAGACTTTCAAAGAAGAACTAATACCAATTTTTCTCAAACTAGTCCATGAACTAGGAAAGGAAGGAAAGTTTCCAAACCACTTTAAGAAGCTGCTTTGTAAACAAATGATAAGAGGTAAATTGCATACCCATGTGTACGTATAAACACATTTATGCACATTTTAAGTAAACAAATAGAAAAGGCAATGTACAGTTTCATGTCTGATAGAGGAGGTAGCCAACAATTCCTGGGTATACAAGGACATGGACCACATTTGAGGAACACAGCTAGGGATAAGTAGAGTTCTGGTCTACCTCATATTCACTCAACGTGACTATTTTGTTAGATGAACAAGACACTACAAAGATAAAACTTTTTACTTTCTACATGTATTTAAAGGTATTTTGTATGTCCTGCATAGTTAAATTTCAGATCCGTATGTTAAAACCAACGAGTTGTTTTCTAAAAACCTTGAGAATTTTTACTATACCCCAATGTCTGTGTCTGTATGAAGCAATGTATTACTCTGTTTTCATTTGTATGGTTGTAAGGTAGGGAATCCTAGTTGTAGAGATGCTATGGAAAATAGTCTCAAGCATAATCAAATACAGTCTTGGTGTACATGCCTACTACTTCAATGTTCTTAGACTACACATTCCATCTCTTTAGCTTCGTTACTTGTCTTCTAAAATGCACATGTACACATGTACCTGTTAAGTTCTGTGTGATTTCTTTAAAGCAATGTATTCCTGTAGAATGCTTCTACAGATTCAATAAAGTTGTTAAAACTGAAAAAAAAAGAAGCTAGTATTACCCTGATATCAAAACTGGACAAAGATGTAATAAAAAAGAAAAATTACAGATCAGTCCCCTTATCAAACATGGAGGTAAGCATTCTCAAAAAAAAAATTGCTTGCCAACCAAATTAAAACACAAGAAAAAGATTGTTCACTGTGATCAAGTTGGCTTTATTCCAGAGATGTGGGCATGATTCAGCATATGTAAATCAGTAAGTGTTATAAATTATATAAATAGTCTCAGTGACAGAAATCACATGGTCATCTCCATAGATGCAGAAAATCCCTTTGACAAAAATCCATCATCCCTCCCTGCTGAAAGCACTTGTAATAAGAAGAATATATATTAACACGATGAAGTTTTGATGACAAATCTAAGCCAGCATTCTATAAAGCTGAGGAAAACCCAGAGCTTTTCCAGAACCAAGACACTGGTGATCGCTTGTCTATGCTCATATTCATGATAGTTTCCGAAGTCCTAGTCAGAGTGATAAGACAAGAAAAGCAAATACAAGGGAGATGATCAGAAAGGGGGGAAGCCAAAGTATCTCCATCTGCAGACAATCTGATTCTATGCCTGAGAGATCCCAAAGTCTCCACCAGAAAACAAACTAACAAACAACAATGATAACAAAATCTCTAAGTGATGGGCAGGATGCAAACTTAACTCATGAAAACCGATAGCCCCACGTATACCAATGGCAAAAATACTGAGGGAAAAATCCTGGAAACAGTACCACTTGCTGCATTCTCGAATAAAATCTAATATCTTAGAATAGCCCTAATCAAGAACTTGAAAACACTAATGGAAGAATGAAGACACTAGAAGATGGGACATCCCCCATGCACATGGATTGGTAGGATTAATATTGTCAAAATAGCCATCCTGAGAAAACCAATCTACAGATTCAGTTCAATCCCAATAAAAATTCAATTGACATTCTTCACAAAAATCTGGGGGGGGGGGAATCTTAAAATTCACATGGAGGCACAAAATACCCTATGTAGACAAAGCAATCCATGAGCAAAAAACAAAAACCAATACTTCAGGAAATATTACCATATTTGGTTTCAAGCTATAGTATAGACCCATAGTAATAAAACCAGTATGGTACTGGCACAAAAGTAGATACACAGAACACAGAGAACCCAAATATAAGACCACACAACTGCAGCCAGCTGATTTTTGACAGAGATAAAGCAAACAAATAAGGGGACTAAAGAAATGGCTCAGTGGTTAAGAGCACTGACTGTTCTTCCAGAGGTCCTGAGTTCAATTCCCAGCAACCACATGGTGGCTCACAACCATCTGTAATAGGATCTGATGCCCTCTTCTGATGTGTCTGAAGACAGTAACAGTGTATTCATGTACATAAAGTCAATAAATAAATCTTTAAAACAAACAAACAAACAAACACCCCCATTGGATAGAAGATAGCATCTTCAAGAAATGGTGCTGAGCAACGGAATAGCTCTACAGTTAGGGAGATGAAATTAGATCGTTAACTCTCACCTCCCACAAAACTCAACTCCAGACCTGATACCCTGAAACTGCTACACAAGATTATAGGCACTGGTGTGCTCTTTCTGACAGGACTACCATAATCTAAGAAGTTATACCAACAAGTGACAAATGGGATCTTACAAAACCTTACAAAAATCATAAAATGTTGGTCTTGTTCAACAAAGGCAACTTCCAACTGATTGAAAAAACAGTACAGACAATGAGAGAAAACCTTCACCAGCTACATATCTGACAGAGGATTGGGGTCTGGAATTATACAAAGAACTCATCGAACTTAACACTAAGAAAACCAACAACCCAGTGACAAGACAGGCTATGAAACCAAACAGAAATTTTCAAGGCAACAAATAAAACCCAAAATCTGTAGCTTTGAGGGGAAATGTAGATTAAATCTAATGTAAGATCCTATCTCATGCTAGTCAGAATGGCCAAGATCAGAATACAGGTGAAGACCCCGCTCATGGATGCCGAGAGCTGATCGTTATCATAAAATATCATCATCGGTGAGATATGGTGCTGTCGTGGCGTAGTAGACAGCCCAGATGAATCTGAAGCCTCGAGGTCACACCCAATGCTACTACTCCTTCATCTCTTCATTTGGTAATGACATTTTGTCGGGATCTTCCGACACTTCAGATAAGGACTGCCTGGCTGGGAATCACCGCAGTCCCATACAGGACTTCTGACAGCACCTAAAGAAACAACTCTTCAACAAATATAAGGGAAGGAGAGCTCAAAGGCAGATTAAACCTGTGATTGACAGACCTCAAACCTCTTCTCTTCCAAGAACGTATGTTCAGCCACAGCCACAGCCACAGTGACACTTAAATTCCTGGGTTGAGAATACTTGAGAATACTTGCTGGGTTTCAAGGTCAATCCATCAGAAACCGAACTCCTAGGTTTACTATGTAGCATTAACACTAAGCCATCTATCTCTCCAGCCCCCTCAGTCAGATTTTTCAGAGCCAAAAGATTTAATTGAAACCATGGAGGTAAAATCCTATTAGCTTATCCCAGGATGTAATCTTCCTTTTGAATATTGGTTGTTGTCTTGAGCCTAGGACTAAATGGATAGACAGATGAATGTGTGAATGGTTTAAAGGAAAGAAAGAAGAGATTTGACGGGGTGGGTGGAAGGATGAATAGATAGATGGTTGGAAGGTAGGAAATATTTGGCCAATCTGTGAGCCCTACATACAGTTTCAACAATGAGCACTTAAGACCAGTTTCTGTAGTAGGGCAGCTGGATGATGGGTGTATGGCACTGGTCTAGGAACCAAGAAGACTGGGGTTCTAGTTTTGCCACTCTAAATAGTAGTGAACAAGGTACTTGATGCAAACTAGGGAAACAGTGTTGCATTGATGGCCCACCCATTACCCTCTCCATCCTCAAGGCTGAGTAGAAATATAGAAATGGAACCATCTCTTTGCATAAATGTAGCCTGGCGTCTACTTTTCCTATTTTCTTATACTCTGCAAAGGAAACTTGATAGTTGGATCTTGGTTTAAATTTCCCTCCAGATCCTGCTTGGCTAAAGCTGAGGCCTCTATGAAAAGATATTTGGAAAGGTCTCAAGCTCAAATTGTTTAGAATACGGTTCTGAATTTGCTTCCATTTCCCTAATGATATACAAAGTCAGGTTTCTTCTTCCCTCTCCTCTGACCAGGCAAAGATGTGATGGATTGTGTCAAATAGCAAACCAGCCCAGGAAAGGGAGTGTTCTCCAATATGTCATGAAAAGGAAAAGAAAAATAAAGAAACCGTGAACAATTTGCCGTGTTGTATACCTTGGAAAAGCCTGGTAAACTTTCTAGCAAATTGCTTCTAATTATAGGAAAGCCGCCACTGGTTTGGGAAGACTTGCCAGTGTCACTCCAGATTGGGTTCTTGGCAGATGCAGATGTCTCTTCCATTGTTATTTTGGTTGGCCTGAGTTATTGACATTTATCAACTGGAGTGTGGCGTTGCTTCCGCAGGGCTACATTCTCAGGCAGCAAGACATGGGAGCCAGGTGAAACAAGCCAATGGGAAGAGGCCTGGTACAATTTCCAGAAAGATCATCTGTCTGTTCTACATCCATATTTAAATATGGTTATAGTTACAGAATTCACACATGCTTATTTCCAGAAATACACTACCCATCCATCCATTCTTTCTTCCTTCTTTCTTTCCTGCCATATCTTCCCTTCCCAAACTCACAATGGTTTCTGTACTGGCTTTAACCTGATAAAACATCTAGAGATCTCCATAAACTTGGTTGAGCCATTTGGGTCCTCCATATTGTCCTTTTTGGCTGCCTTCCAGATTTGTTTCTTCATCTTTAATCTCATTCTTTACAGTTGTTCATAGTTGATGATATAGGTAATATCTCTATTTTTGGAGGTATCTATACTTCATTTGTGTAGCATCTATGTGCTGGTCTATAGCTGGCTTCTTAGTCCAGTAGAAATAGTATACACTCATATACATAGCTTTACATTTTCTATCAGTCACATTATAGAAAACTACAAAGCAATCACAATTGACTTTAATGTCCCACATTTTACCAGCCTTTGTCTGATACCAGAGGTCACACTTACTGGAATGATATTACAATACCACGGGGACTCGACCTTCAAAGAGCTCCATTGAATTCTAAGGATGTATAGAGCAGTATCTATACGTCTAAGGATGTATAGAGACACTAAATATCACATCCTGTTTCCTTTGGTTTGTGTTTCCACTTTCTCCAGTTCATCATCTCAGAAATGGGGCAGAGCTTCTCACTGTTCCTGGGCATCCAAAACAGGTTAGAAGCTTTTGTAAGGCTATTGCCTGTGAATCAAAATGTTTCTTTCCAAAAGAAGCTTGAGGGATTCGGGAAGCTAATGGAACAAGACTCAAGTAGCTCTGAAACTTACAGAACACACTAGGCTTTGGACTTTGCTTATAAAAGCAGCAAGGAATTGCTGGGGAGAGGTGACTCTGGTGCAGCTGTCTGCAAGTCACAAGGGAATCCTAGAGGTTCGACTTCCTGGGTGCTCCCTGGGTATTCCCTTACGTGCGGTGGACATGTCAGTGGTTCCCTATTGTTCAGTCACATTCCTGGTTGCAGTAATCTCCCCCCCAACCCCCATGCTTTTGTAAGTTACCCCAACAGACTCATTGGTTCATGGTACTTGTCTTGGGTAAGGAGTTTGCTCATTTATTTGAAATGTCATCAGGGCCCTCTCCGGAGTGAAGAGATGCTTGATCCCATCTCCCTAGGAAAGCCATGCGATACTGGCTGTGCCCAGGTCACCGATAGGACTGAATGAACAGTGTGTAGAGCTAGTGGCTTGGGGGTAAAGATGTGAGTGCCCCTGTGCCTCAATCCATGCTCTCCTAAGACAGACCAGCTGGACCCAGAGATCTGCAGAACCCCCTTTGAAGAAGGGTTTTTTTTTCAGGCTGGTCATTTATAGCCTATCTCCCCAAGGACTCCTAGCCAACCCAGAGAACCCCAAGATATAAAATGCAGCCTTGTCTTCACCTATCCTAAGTTTATGTGGTGGTAAGTTCCTGTGGCATCATTGATAGGAAGACAGAGACAGAAGGACCTCTGGGATTACTGGTCGACCAGTCTAGCTTAATTGACAAGCTGTAGGTTCAGTGAGACATCCTGTCTAAAAGAAAGAGTGATGAGTGACTGTTGGCCTCTGGTCTCCACATGCCTGCATACACACACACACACACACACACACACACACACACACACACACACACACACACATGCATGCATGTATGCACACACTTTCAGTGTTCCCCCAAACTCTTATACATATGAATATAATAATCTAGAGATTAAATTCCATAGTAGAAAGTGTGCAGGTTACATGTAAATTCTGTGCCACTCTACAGGGAGCACAGATATGCTAGAAGGTCTTGAAGCTGATCTATAGAGATCCAAGGAAAGACTACTCAGGGATAAAAGTTACTTGGAAAAGGATCAAAGACAGAGCAGCTGTTGAGAGAGAAAATAATTAGTCTGGACCCCGGCCAAGACAGTCAATAAGACTATAATCCATTCATTCATTCATTTATTCTTCAAGAGTTCAGCTCCTGCGCTACCCCAGGGCCTTTTCTGCAGGCAGAAAACACCTGATTTCTGCTTTCGAGGATTTTGCAGGTCTGGGGATCAGCTAGTCAAGCCCATGGGCTCCCACAATAGTTGTGGTAGATACTGAGTTACCCAGAAAAGAAAAGCAATCAAGACTTTCAGGAGAGGGGGTAAAGTCAACCTCACCTGCATTGAGCCTTGGTAAGCCAGGCAAGCTATGGTCATGCAATGAACAGGAGTCAATTGGAAGAGAAGAATAGCCCTTTAGAAGCTGAGGGACAGAAAAGTTGGAGGTCACAGAAGTCATAACCAGAAAGGTCTTGGCGGTGTGGCAATGTAGGACAGAGCTGAAGAGCATGAGAAGACTCAGAAGATCCAGTCTCCTCATCTTTACAGCTACCAAACTCGGTTAAGAATCATAAATCAACCCGCCGTCTTCCCTATAAAGCCTGCTCCTCTTCCAGTGCTGGACTGTCCCCTCCCCACTGTCCACTGGGGATCTCTCAGTAAGCAGACTTTCCACTCTGTTCCATCAAGTGGTCCTCCTCCTACTTCTGAGCACATCATAGTTGTCACACTGCCATTTCTGTGCCAACCTATTATTTCTGCATGGGACTTCTCTTCACCCATGGAACTACGCTAACCACTAATTTCTCCTTTTATGCTCCGGCTCAAAAAAACGTCTGCGTTTCCTATGCTGTTCTGCCTTTCCTGTTCAGACAAACATGTCCATCTGGGTCCTCAAACTGTGCTGCCCTCTTTGTAATACTGTACTGTCCCATGGTTTCACAATGGCTTGTGTAATTCCAGTAGATCTGAGGAGACATGCTGAGCCACTCTCAGTACTGGCTTTAATCTCCAAAAGCACCAGCATGCAACTCACAAGTACTAGAAAGCATTTGGTCTTTGCTGAGTTCCCTCGAGGCCATAACAGAAGGGAGAATGAATGCTCAGCTAATGGGTTCTGCTTGCAACCCCCCCTTTTTTCTTTGCCAGTATTTGGCTTTCTAAAATATTCTTTTGAGCTGACAGACATTCCCCAAAACACATGTTCTCTTCCTTTCCTTCTCTCTCTCTTTCTTTCCCTCTTTTTTGTTTCTGTGTTTGCCTCCATTTCTATCTCTGCCTCTCTTTCCTTCTCTCCCCTTTTCTCTTTTCTTTCTTTCCCTTTTCTGTCTCTGTCTCTCTGTTTCTGTCTCTCTCCCCCCCTTCTCTGTCACTGTCCCTCTCTGTCTATCTGCCTGACTGTCTCTGTCTCTCTCTGTGTGTCTGTCTGTCTCTGTGTGTGTGTCTGTCTGTCTCTTATTCAAATACTAGCACCTAAGCTACCCTGAGTGTCTAGCCTGCAAGACTGCTCATTTTCTTACTTGTATATCTGCTTCCTTACTAAGGCACCGAACCCTGTACTCAGAGACACCATGTCTATGGAGTGAGGCTTCCAGGCATGCTGCTGGCACAGGACTATCCTACGAATGTTCCATTTTGGAATTTTGCAGCATAATACATCTGCTGGACAGCCCTCCCTAGGCCCCCATCTTATATAAATAAATCCATGATGCTTCCATCTCCTTCTCCCCTCTCCGCACTCCTCCCACCAGTCTGCAGATGCCCAGTAGGAGAGCAAGGATCTCTGTGTCTCAACAGCCCAGAGGAAAAAGAGAAGACCTTTTGCATGTGCGTGTGCATTCATAATGACTGCCCTTCTCCATTCATTTTCTCTAAGTCTGCATTTCTCAGCAAACGGTGAACTCTACAACATAGGCTGTCCTCTTCTTTTATATTGCCTGGTCGCCCAACAGTCTAAAACAGCTCGTAGAATGCGTAGACTCTCAAGCGTTGAATCAACACCTTTAAAGAAAAAATGTAAATGTTCAAGTTATTGGTAATTTTCCAAAAAAAAAAAAACAAAAAAACAAAACAAAAAAAAAAAAACGTAGCATCAACTCTTGTCCTGATATCAGCTCTGTAAGGTCCCATGTTTGACTGTTGCTTCCTCTGGGAGATGAGCTTTGTCCAACAAAAGCCTCACGACCAAAAGTTACCGTTACTTCATCTAATATACTCCAATTTATTGCTCCATTTTGGTTTTCTTTTTTCAAGTTTTTAAGGTGGTTTTGTGTGTTTCTCCATGTTATCAATGAGATCCAGTCACCAGTTGGCTTTCCCTGAGTAATGTCATATTCTCAAGATGGTATCTCTGGCTCAAGACCATTCTTGGAGAGACGTGTCAGGGTTTAGTTATCGATGAGGCAGTGGTAGACCTTTGCATCTAGACCTACGAGGCAAGCAGGGCGTAGCCTGCTCTACTTGCTGTCAGCGCTGTCAGAGCCGTCTGTCTGTCTTCCCCTCTCCCCTTGCCCCGCTGTCCTGTTGTCTAAGAATGGTGTACTCACAACTGCACATGCGTAGACATGTGTACCTATCAACGCGAGTCCCAGGAGAAAGTGTGAGCTCTCAGAGCAAGTGGACTCTCAAGATTTAAGGAAGAAGAGAGCATGTTTTCCTAAGCAGGTTATTTGTACACTTTCTTTAAAGAAAAAAAAGTGTAGCAGAATCCCCTGCACCTCAGAATGTCCTCAAACTTAAATACACTGCACAGACAATAGCCATGAGGAGCATCTGCTCTTGTCTCTGCTTCCTGTAGATTATAGAACACAGCCATGTATCTGGTGCTGCTGACCAGGTTTGGCTATGCTAGGCAAGCACTCCACCAACTGAGCGACCCAGTCCTATAATACCGCTCTCTTGATGGAATTTGCAATGTTGTTCTCAGAATCTATGGAAGGTTGATTGCTGGACCTTCTTACAGATACAGAAATCAGCTTATATTCAAGACCTAAAGATACCATTTATCTAAAATGGTAGGCATGGCATAGAATACACTCGCATCCTCCCTTATGATTTAAGTCATGCCTAGATTCCTCACAATACTCAACACAATGTAAGTCTGTATAAATACTTAATTTTTAAAGGAAATAATGGGAAGAAAAGTCTGTGCATGTTCCGTGATGGCTCTGTTACTTTTCTCATTGATGAGATCAAATGCCTGCCTGGCTACCTACAAGTTGAGGAAAGGTTTCTTTGGCTTGTCATTTAAGGAGTAGAGTTGGGAAGGCAGAAAGCAGAGAGAGATGAATGTTGCTGGCCAGCTCACATTCCCTTTCTGGGTCCCCTTTGGGACCCCAGCTTGTGAGATTATGGTGCCCACACTGAGGAGTGTATTGGGGGTGTCTTCCATCTTCGATAAAAATCTTTTTGGAAACACCATGGAATCACCATGGAAACATGGACAAACCCAGGGTGTGTTTCCATGGTGATTTTAAGTCTGACCAATTTGAACATGATTAGCCATCACAAGTAGCTTTTCCTCACTGAGTCTGATGCACGATTGGTTGAATGGCCGGAAGCAGAAACTATGTCTATGGAGCACTAACTGTTCGCTACTCCATTATCTTGGTGATTCCTTCTTTGCTTTTCTTGCTATAACCATCCTCTTGCTTTCAAGTTGGCCAGGAAGATACAAGGAGCTTGCTTTACAGCCTCTTAGCGACTTCGCAGTGCTAATGGGGATGTGAACAGTCGCGTGGAAAATCTGGCTGTGCTCCTGGCCAAGAGTCTCAACGGCCTCTATATTTCTGTCATCTGAGACAGATGGGAGCTTCTCTTCTTTTTCAGACACACACAGAAGATGAAAGAGTCTTACTGAGAACTAAGAGAGCGGTGACGTAGCCGTGGCATCATGGAACTCTGGGCAGAAGTCCCAAGTGCTTCAAGTGACAGGGCCATGAGATGATGTATGTGAGCTAAGCAGCCAGGACCCAGCATCTGCTTGGAAGGAAACATTCCTGAAGACAGTTTTGCTGGGTCCTCACAAATAACTGGGGTAAATAAGTAACCAAAGAGGCCACTGTAGACTTGGCCTAGAAATGAACTTAGACAAGTAGATCATCGTGGGAGACCCTCGGTGTCTTGATCTATACTGTTGCTTATATAATAGCTCCGTGATAAAGGTATAAAGGATTAGGTTCACATGGGATCAATTGTATCCTAAATATGAGGATTTCCATGTTAAAAATTAAGCACCATTACATTTAAGGACTACAGGCTACACCTGCATTCCACAAATGAGGAAGGATGTAACTAACATCTATGTGGTTCAAATTCAGCTGGGTCATTTCATAGATAATGCCACACATCACCCTTATGATGAAGGAATGGTTTTCTCTGTATCCCAGAGGAAGGTGGGGAGGTCCAGGAAGCTTAGGTAATCAACAAGTGTCAGTGTGATAGAATGACCAGGAAGGAGGGATATCCAATGACCCTCCAGACCCCTTGCTTGCTGCCTGTATGTAATTCTTTCCAATTCAAAGCCAATGGGACACACAGGTGGCTGTCACCACACAGAGCGGACATCTTAGCAACTTCTGGAGGAAAGACTCTTACAGTGTGACATTCCTAACAGGTCTCAGGAAGGATGGCCTCTGATCATCAGGAATTCACCCCCCAGGAGAAGCCAGAGTTTGATGACAGTGATCATATATCCCTGTGCGTTCGGCACTTAGAAGTCAGTGCTGAAGCATTAGGTTGTAGTCTTCAGTTTCCAAATTGAAAGGAGAGCTCCGCAAGGTGGTTGGGAGACTAGAAACCAAGAGCTCACTCCAGAGGTTTAAAATCGTGCCTGCTGTTTTAAACGTTCCCCAAAGGCACTGACTGGCGCACTGCCCATTTGCTGGCCTCATTCTGGGCCAAGTTGTGGGGCCGCTTTGCAGAGCTATCTGAAGCCTGATGGAAAGGCTGGCCCCTGAATCTGTCACTGCCTCTTGATCTGTTTTTAGAAGGCTCTTGAGGAGGGAAAGATAAACTACCTTGTGTTTGCTGATAAACTGTTATCATAAACAAGAGCCTGTGTTAAGAGGATGTGCGGGATCCTAGCTGGCTACTTACCTTGAAGGGCAGGAGAACTGGGGACACCAACTCTTTGTGCACCTGCAATAGCCTGAGGCTCCAGGCTGCCCAGTTCTGGGTAACCTAGGTCAATAGAAAAGCAACTTTCTGTACCGTTCATACACCCTTCTCCCTGGTAACCCACACCCACGGTTTCTCCTATGCCGTTTCCATGACTAAACCAAAGGTTCTTAACTTACCAGTCTAAGTCCTTCTGGTCTATCTTCTTCCCGTTTCCCCATTACCCATCATTTTTATCTTTCTTAAACTTGCCCTGATAATTTATTCCCTCCTCCCTAAGGCTGGAAATCTATAGACATTTAATGCCTCCATACCCTTCTTCAAGCTGTGCCTGACTCGTGCCCTTGGCTTGCCAGTGTCTCATTGCCTTCAAGATATAGTTTTACAGTCACTGCCTTGCCTCAACTGGATAGAGTAATCTTGTCTGTCACTTATTTATCCCATCGGTGCCCTTGGTAAACCTACCGATGCTTTATCTTCTCTCATTTCTCCACCAGGCAGAGACCTTTGTAAGGACAGGAGGCGTATCTGATTCATCCGAATAGTCTCAGGGAGAGAGTGGCATAACTTATGCCACATGGAAGATACATAGTGAACATGGTGGAAGTCAATGGTAGAAGAGGGGTGGGGAGGAAGGACGAATACTCCAAAGGAAACAGAAAAGCATCTTACGCTCCTTATAACCCAAGTCTCCAGGATACTGCCTAAGACAGATTCAGGTACCAGACTTCCTATGCCAAAGCTCCCTCTGTCACTAGCTGAGAGGACCTGGGTAAGCCGCTATACTTCTATCCCTATTATTCTATCTCCTCACCTACGAAGTAAGAATGAAAATACATGTAAGAGTGAGGATCAACCCATAACAGTTGCTCACAAGAGTGGCCATAATGTTAGGAAAGGGAGTTAAATTGGTTGCTATAACGACTCAGTTTCTGTGGTGGTTTGACTTAAGTTTGGCCCCCATAGATTCATGTGTTTGAATGCTTGACCATGGGGTGTGGCACTATTTGGAGGCATGGCCTTATTAGAGGAGGTGTGGCCTGGTTAGAGGAAGTGTGCCACTCAGAGGTGGGGCTTTGAGATCTCAAATGCTCAAGCAACACCTTGTATGAAGCACATCCATTCTCCTCCTGGCCGCCTTCGGATCAAGATGTAGAATTCTTGACTCCTCCAGCACCATGTGTGCCCGCACGCTGCCATGCTTCCCACCATGATGATAATGGACTGAACCTCTGAAACTGTAAGCCAGTTCTAATTAAATGTTTGCCTTTATAAGAGTTGCCTTGCCCATGGTATCTCTTCTCAGTCATGGAAACCCTAACTAAGACAGTCCCCAAATCGTCTCCTCGTTACCATTCCATCCTGGTCATGTTCCTTTAGAGCCCGGTATTTCTTTCCTTGAAGCTGGTAGATGAGGAATAACAAGGATCACAGTATGAAGAGCCATTCCTAGAGATCATGCTCTATTGGCCAAGGGCAACCAGCTCCACGATGAGCTCCAGCTACAGGCTCTGAAAGAAGTAGGGACTAAAAAATTTGGAGGACACAAACACCACTGGTCACCTAAAAGTTTTCAATACATTCAGATACCGTTTTTTGTAAGTAGGGGAGGGGAAACCAAGTGAAATAGTATATACCATAATTCTCAAGGAGTACTAGAAAACTTTGCTGGCAACCAAGGAGAATTCTCCTTTTCTAGAGGCATAGGCAATAAAATGGACACAGTTTTGAATCTGCTCTGGGAAACGACATGCTTAGTTACACTTCCGAATTTTTGCTGGGCAGATGTTTCCATGTCAGTGAGGACATTGCTCCAACCAGGACAAACAGCATACGAGACGGGGCAGAGCCTGGAGGCGGGGCAGAGCCTGGAGGTGGCATCCTGAAGTTGATCAGGTTAGGCTCTCTGCAGCTGGATCAGATTGATTAACTCCTGCCTGCTGAAGACGCAGGGTCCACATTTACAAATTATGCTCCTGAAAAAAAGCATGACTTTGGAGAGGGCAGCTTCAGAGCTTGCTTCTAGCTTTCAAAGGCCAGCCAACCCGTGAAATGGGACCTATATAGGGAAATGACGCTGAAAAGTATCTTAATTTGGATTTCATTGCTGTGAAGAGACATCAGGACCATGACAATGCTTAAAAAGGACATTTAATTGGGTCTGGCTTTTAGGTTCAGAAGTTTAATCCATTGTCATCATGGTGGGAATCAAGGCAGCATCCAGGCTGGCATGGACTGGAGATGAAGCTAAGTATTCTCTATCTTGATCCGCAGGCAGCAGAAGGACACTGCCTCTGTGGCCGTGGCTTGAGTCTCAAAACCCGCCCCCACAATGACACACTTCCTCCAACACGGCCACACCCACTCCACCAAGGCCTCACTTCCTAATAGTGCCACTCCCTATGGGCCTTTGGGGGCCAATTACATTCAAACCACCTCAATGACAGTGATGGGGGAGGGATTAATGAGGATTATGCTGAAGTCAGGAGGGAAACACAAATTGATTCCATGTGCATCTGCAACAGTCCCACCTCTGTAACACGCACACACACACACACACACACACACACACACACACACACACACACACATCTCTGCAGCAACCTGGTCATTGATGTCAGCATGTTACCTAAGCTTAAGGCATTTGTGCCAACTTTACCAGATGAAAACATGTTGTTGAGTGTTTTTTTTTAAAAAAAAAAAAAAGAAAAAACAATTGTATTACAATTAGAAAATAGCTGACACTTAGCTAATTCTGCCCCCAAAACTCAACAGCATCTGAGGTGGGACAGAACCTGAAGGAGGAATCATGCAGGTGATCAGCTTTGGGTTTCTGCAACTTGATCAACTTGATTAACTCCCTGCCTGCTAAATATGCACCTAAAAAGAGCTTGACTTTGGAGAGAGCAGCTTCAGAGCCATCAAATGAAGATACCTTAAAGAACCCACAGGTTAAAAGACAACTAAACAAGGATTCTATCTTACGAAGGCATGGGTGGTTTTCTTTAAAATAGGCATCTCAACAACTTTGTCCTCCACACCCTGGCCTATTAGTCTAGTCTGTGTGGTAGTGTGCTGTCCTGAATATTTTGTTTGTTTAAAGAATGTTCTGAACTTCTTTGTTCGTTCTTTCATAATACTACCGAATGCAGTGTAATAGACTTAGAAGTCATCCCGTCAATCCACGAACACCAGCTGTACAAACAGTAGCTGGCAGTTTCCAGCCCCTTGTGTTGAATCAAATCTGGGGAGCAAATAACTAGGAGGAGAACAGATTTCCAAAAAGGCCAGCGTGGTCATGAAACTGTGTCCCAAACAATGGTCGCCAAGGGAATGCCCGTCATCAAAGTGCCCTATCTGATCTAGTCCAAGTGCCAGCAAATAATTGTCTCCTGGGACCTCAGTCCTGGGGCCATGAGGGCTCAAGGCTGGGCTTTTGCAATTACTCATTCAATTTGTTCAACTGTTTGTAGAATTTGAACATGTTTACAGGACTGGGGGAGGAAGGAGAGAACAGAACAAAAGAAAACAGTGACCACCATGTGGTCGACATTTTAGAAACTCAGGAATCTGGGCCAACATCATGCAGCCACTCTCTCTGGGGGCCTGGAGGTGAGGGTAGCTCCCCATTTAAACTTTAAGGAGTACGATGCCTGACTTACTTTACAGATGCCAATTCAGCATGTCCGAGGGCTGAAGCCTGAGGCAGGGCGGGGAAACTTTCCCTTGGCATCCCTCCCTGTGGCTGGGGTGCTCAGCCGACTTTGCAATGAACATTCCCAGGAACATAGCCTGCTCCAACTCTTGTTCTTGAATATCTTCTCTCTGCTGGGCACTTAGGGGGCATCAGAAATGTACTTCAGAGCACATGTCACATGACTCCTGCCCTCCCATAGACTCCAGATTAATGTGAGAAGTCCATCAGGAAAGGCAATAAGAACTTCACATTGGGCCGGGGAGGTGGAGATGTGAGGATTTGAGTGTGAGTCTCCCAGATCCTACATTAAAGCTATCCAAGGTGGCAAATGCCTGCTATCCTAATGCTGGGGGGAAGGAGACAATGGGAGTCCTAGGTCTTGCTGGTCAGTCTGTCTAGTTGAATGGGTGAACTTCAGGTTTGGTGAGAGAATCTGTCTCAAAAAAAATAAGATAGATCTGTGATTGAGGAAGATACTTGATGTGGGTCTCTGGCCTTGCTGTGTGCACACGTCCTCACACATATGCATGCATGTGTGCACATGTATGCTCACACACAGAGAACTTCAAACAGAATGCTTGATCTAGCTAAGAAACTAGAGGCAGGAGCAACAGAGAGGCAGATCAGTCAGATAGATAGATAGATAGATAGATAGATAGATAGATAGATAGATAGATAGATAGATAGAGATATATTTCTATATGTGACAATAGGGCTTACTGGTAGAGCACTTGTCTGCATCTCTAAGACCTTGGATTTTATTCTTAGAGCAAAGGAGGAGGAGGAGGAAGAACAAAAATAATACATGTGCCTTATAGCTAGTAAGTAAATGTAAATCAAATCTACACTAAAATAACACTTTTGTGGTGGTTTACATGGAAATGTTGCCCATAGGCTCATAGATTTGATCACCAGGCAGTGGCACTATCAGGAAGTAAGGCCTTGGAAGAAGTGTGTTACTGGGAAGTGGACTTTGAGGTTTCAAAAGCTCAAGCCAAGCGCAGTGTCTCTCTCTTCCTGCTGCCTGTGGATCTGGATATAGAACTCTGAAGCTCCTTTTCCAGCACCATGTCTGTCTGCCTGCCACCGTGCGTCCCCCCTCTGGCCTCTCTGGCGATGAATACTTGAGTAATTTATACAGCCCCTGCAGTTTTAGGAAACCACCCAGTTAAGTTTTTTTAACGGGCAATTTCAAATGATGTGGCAATGTGAATTCTTTCTTTCGTTCCCCCTTCCCGCCCCTCTCCCAGTTTTCAAAAAAAAAAAATTATTGTTGAATGACTTCATCCCTTTGGTCTTCTAGTTGTTAGATCAATCTGATTAGATGGGAAGGAAAATTATAATCGTTTGAGAAGCAAGGGATAAGGAACTCAGTTGCAGCCTTTGTTGAGAACCGTCCATCCGTGGGATAGACAAGCATGTGGGTTTGTTACACTTAAACATGTCGAGTTACCTTAATGCAAGAATTTCTATTCTACCCAAAGTAGTTAATCTGGGAAGGACTTTTCCTGAACTTTCCCCTTCGGGCTGATTAGCCGACTGTGTCCGATGGTGAATTTGGACGCTCACCAGCAGGATGAGACTTACTCACGGACTGTGTCGGGGATAAAACATGGAGTCCATCACGACCCTGGGTGCTCACCAGCCCAGTTTGGGTTTAGGTGCAGCCTTTTTCTGGAAGAATTGCCTTGTCCAGATGCTGCTCACTTGGCCCGTGTATTCTTGCGTACAGCACCTAGCTTGTTCCTTGTGTCCAACACCCAAGAAGAGGAATGTAACCAGCAACGCAGTATTTCCAGGGCCACACAGAAAGTGTGTTTTTATAACAGGTGCAGGAGCTGGCTCTGAGTTCAAATCCTCATGTCTGCAGTTGCAGCGCATCTATTGTCATAAGACAGTAGGAGGATCCCTGGAAGCCAGTGGACAGCTAGCCTGGCTTGCGCAATGGTGAAGAGGCCATGAATTAAACAAGATGGTGGCCCGATACCCAAAGGTTGTCTTTTAAACCTTTAGAGTGCACAGATTAAGTCGTGCTTTTAGGTTTGTTTTTCTCACATCTCAGGGGTGTGGCTGGTCGTCGCAAGCTAAAATGCGGATTGAAAGGTCTGCTTGACAGATTTAGACTTCTTGGCTAAGACCTAAGTAAGCTGATTTTAGTTAGTTAGTTAGTTAGTGTACTGGCTGGTTTTGTGTGTCAACTTGACACAAGCTGGAGTTATCACAGAGAAAGGAGCCTCCCTTGAGGAAATGCCTCCATGAGATCCATCTGTAAGTCATTTTCTCAATTGGTGATTAAGGCTGGGAGGGCCCATTGTGGGTGGTGCCATCCCTGGGCTGTTGGACCTGGCTTCTATAAGAAAGCGAGCCAGGGGAAACAAACCAGTAAGCAGCACCCCTCCATGGCCTCTGCATCAGCTCCTGCCTCCAAGTTCCTGCCCTGTGTGTGTTCCTGTCCTGACTTCCTTTGGTGATGAACAGCAATGTGGAAGTGTGAGCTGAATAAACTTTTTCCTCCTCAACTTGCTTCTTGGTCATGATGTTTGTGCAGGTATACAAACCCTGACTAAGACAGTTAGTTAATGTCTAGATTTTTGTTTTCTGGTTTTTTTTTTTTTTTTTACAAAAATAAAGGTTCTCTTGATAAAAAAAAACCAAACAAAACAAAAAACAAAAAAACAAAACCCTCAAAATTCTTCTATTTAGCCTTAATGAAAGCATTTTGACTTATTTGGAGTTTGCCCTGCAGGGTTTCCATTTTGCATTGGTCCAATATTCCTCACCAAGTTCCCTTCCCTCCCTTTTGGGATGGTAATATATATTCTGTGCCACTGTCTGTTAGAAGGATATGATCTATTTTTTTTTCTTATTTTTTGTGCCATTTTGAATCTTCCCTCTCTACCTCAGCTGTCAGCCATCACAGACTATCATTGGTCTGAAACCATAAACCTGAAAGAAACCCTTTCTCCTCTAAGCATCCTTGGTCATGGTTGTTTTATCGCAGCAGCAGCAGCAGCAGCAGCAACAAAAATAATGTAACTAAGATAGAAGCTGCTACCTGAGAGCGGCCTGTTGCTCTGAAGAACTTGACCATGTTTCTTGAGGAATATAGAAGATTCTGTGGCTTTGTACTAAACAGATCATTTGAACATTGTAAGTAGAGCTTAGTGGGCCACCCTAATAGGAGTTTGGAAGACAATGGTGCTGAGAGAAATGTGGAACATGGAGGTCACACCCAAGAGGTTTCAGAGGGAGCAGAATTAACAACTGGGCTGAAGATCATTCTTGTGATATTTTGGCAGAGAATGTGGCTGTTTCCTGGCCACATCCAAAGAACTCGCCTGAAGCTCAATTAAAAAGTAATGGACGAATTTCTTTGGCAGAAGAGATTTTGAGAAGACCTAATATTGACTCTGTCACACGGTCATTCGCAATCACCCTTATGCAAGTCAACAATTTAAAAAGAGCAAATGGGGCAGAAAGAAATACAAAACGTACAGCTTGGCAAGGGAGAGGACACTGCACACTAAATGTCACAGCAAGCCCTGTGCTGGAAGAAAGGCTATAATTGTTACATTGAGATCTGCATTGGAATAAAGGAAAGGAGTGGCCTCGGGGCAAGACCCCATTCAGCTAAGCTTCCAACATGTGGAAAGAAAATGCCTATTTTCTGCTGGATTTGAAACTGGCAGCAGAACTGGGTAGTGTTATCCACATGGTGTTAGCTTTAAAGTCATACAGTGGGTTAGTGGAATCTTCCTCCACAGGTAGCTGCGGAGGCCAGACCCGAGACCTAAAGACTCTGCATGGAAGCCTTGACAAGCCATTGTGTGAAGCTGAGCTGTGCAAAGGAAGTTTGAACGATGTTGGGGACTGCGAGGTGTTCGAGGTGCCGGAGCTGTGAGGCATTTGCCAATGCCAGCTGCACGGAGTGAGTGATGAGTTTTTCCCAGCAGCAAGCCCAAAAGGAGAGAGCATCTGGGTCCTTTGACACTGGACATGGAGTGGCATGGCTATCTCTACAAGTTGCTGCCACCTGTCCTTAAATCCAAGAGCTATTGACAGGCTTTCCCACTTGAGAGTTGGATGTGTTAGTGTTAACGTAGGGGTAACTGGGACTTGGACACGCCACGGGTAAGGATGTCATAAAGCTGCCACTACGAAAAAGAATTCCAGTTCAAGGTTAAACATAAAGTGACCGCATGACCTAGAAAGTCTGCTCCTAGGTCCCATCTGTGCTGCCGTAGCATCTTATCTCAACCTCCCTTTAATTTGTGAAGGGGGATGGCTATGCAGCTTACAGCTCTGATAGCTGAAGTCCACGGTTGGAAGCCTCTTCTCTCAGGGGCCTCCTACTGTATCAGCCCAGCCTGGAGAAGCAGAGGGACAAGTGGGTTTTGAAGGAGAGAGTACAAGGAAACTCTTTTTGCTTGAAAACAACTCACTCTTGAGGTAATTAATCAAGTCACACTAAAGGTGACCACTCACGTGGTCCTTTAAGGGACACCCAATCCCATAAGAAAGCCTTTAGCCTCTCTTAAAGTTCTAATGGCTTCCTTAAGAACTTACTCATCAGTGTCACCAGAATAGCCATCAAAATTTAAGATGAGTTTTGAGGATGTAAATTATGTTCAAAGGATAGCGATTACTAAGAGACTCGGAAATCCCTGTCCACACAAAAACTCATCGTGAATATTCACAGCAGTACTGATCCTAAAATCTAAAAGGTGGAAACAATTTAAATGTCCATCAGCAAACAAATAGGTAAGCAGGCTGTGGGCTATCCACATAACAAAATATTATCCACTGCAGAAAAAAAAAAAAACACTTCATGTTTTCATCTGTCTTTCAAAATAAATGTGTTCATACTACAAAGATCAGAAACTCCTGTGGTGCTAAATGAAAGTATTTTCAATGTACAGAACAGACCTCAGTGCATACGAAATTACCCTCAGATCCTGTATTACAGGAGAAGGCTGAAGGGGAGGATGGTTGAGAGGCCTGTCGGAAGCTTTCTACTGACATCTGAATTCCTGTGACACAGGACCAATCATTTAGACCACAAGGACTGGCTTGAGTTCAATCACCTGTACAACATAAACGGGGAAAATACACTTACCCTGTAAATTCCTGCTGAGGAGCACGAGGGACTTTCTTCATCATCTAGTCGCGTGACTTATCACATTGCAGAGAGGCTGAAAGATGAGGAAGTGTGCCAGGTTGGTTATGGAGAAACAGAAGACATACAGACGAAACACTTCAGCTTTTGCAAAGAAATATGTGGGAAACGGCATCCCAAATGTGGGGATAAACTCCATCCTGCCGTGCAGAGTGGTCTACCAGTCCATTTGAAGGTGAAGTTACACTTTCATAGAAATATAACAGGGACAGTGTAAGAGAGAGAGCCAAGCTCTTAGAGTGGATCAGCCCATACCGCTCTGGCAGATGGAGGAGAGTCTAGGAGTAAGCCGGAGTCTACCTCACACCCTTACTTAACAGCAGCATTATTAAAAGCACAAACAGCATGGAAGAAGTGGGCAGACAACAGAAGGGACCGAGGCGAGCAGAGCTGCAAACCCTGCAGGCATTAGTTTTTCAGCTCTGCTGTTTATCCCATGAGCTTGCCCGTTCCCAAGTTTGAAGGAGCACCCTTAAGACACCTCTCCAGTCTCTCGCTACACTCAGACAGTGACAAGTTCAATCAGCACTACCTCCAACATACACCCGGAATGTGTTCCATTTTCTGTCTCTTCTGCTCTCTTCTCAGACCATTCCCCAGTGTCCGTCTCCTGCAGTGTAGCAAGGGGGCTCGGCAGAAGCCCTGGGGGGGGGTGCTACACAAGAGCCTTCACCAAGGCAGCACAGACCTAGAAGGCAGGGTGGGGGTGGAAAGAGGAGAGAAGTCTGTACGGTTCCTTTTCATAGTGATGTGCTCTAGAGCGGTGATTCTCAACCTGTGGGTTTCAACCCTTTGGGGATTTTGGATGACCCTTCCACAAAGGTTGCCTAAGACCATCAGAAAACACAGATGTTTACACTAGGATTTATATACAGTAGCAAAGTTACCATTATGAAGTAACAATAAAAGTAATTTTATGGTTGGGGGTCACCACAACGTGAGGAGCTGTGTTAAAGGCTCTCAGCATCAGGAAGGTTGAGACCCACTGCCCTAGAGGAAGCCACGGAAATACAAGTTGCCTTTAGTTTCTTCAGGGGCATAAGAAGACACGCTCCTGACCCAGTCGTCAACTCTGCCTCAGTGGGCACTGACGTGGACAGCAACAGCCAAAGTGACCCCTGACTTAATATCTGTTCCCTAAACAGAATGCAGCACTGTAGACCCCGAATGATAGACCACAAGGTGCTGTTGTGCGCTCACATGAGACCCCCCCACCCCAGGGTGCTTTGAGGTAATTTGGGAAGTTCTGAGGGGCAAAGCCGGCAAAAAATGTGAAAAGACAACTCCATCTGTCTTCCTGTGGCTTCATTAGTATGCACTGGTTTGGAAAAGCGGGGCTATCATTAGGTTTCTAAATATAACAACTTATGAGCACTGTGGGTGAGAGAACAATGAGAGATTTTTAGCGTTCTTCTGCAAAGATTCTGCAGCTTGCAATTTTGTCTGAAAGGAACAGATATCACTTTGATGACAAGAAAATCTGTATTTTCTCATTGTGAAACTACATTCTGTCTCTTTGTGTCTGTATCTGTCTGTCTGTCTCTCTGTGTCTCCCTGACTCCGTCTATGTCTGTCTATGTCTATGTCTGTCTCTCTGTGTCCTTCTCTGTCTCTGAGTGTCTCTGTCTATCTCTCTGTCTATATCTGTGTCTCTGTGTGTCTCTGTCTCTCTGCCTGTCTGTCTCTTTCTTTCCCTCCCTGTGTCTCCTCTGTCTCTCTGTATCTCTGTCTGTGTCTGTCTGTCTCTCTGTATATTTATCTCTGTCTCTCTGTCTCTGTCTCTCTATATCTCTGTGTCTGTCTCTCTGTGTGTCTCTGTTTCTCTGTCTCCATCTGTCTATTTGTCTCTCTCTATATATGTCTCTCTCTGCCTCTTTCTTTCTCTCTATTTCTCTATATGTGTGTGTCCCCTCTGTCTGTCTGTCTCTCTGTGATTTTCTCTGTCTGTGTGTCTCTGTCTCTCTATGTGTGTCTTTTTCTCTGACTCTGTCTCTGTCTGTCTCTCTCTCTGTCTCTCTGTTCCTCTGTCTTTGTGTGTGTCTCTGTTTATCTCCATCTCTGTCTGTTGATTTGTCTATCTGTCTCTCTCTGCCTCTTTCTGTCTCTGAGTATGTGTGTGTCTCCTCTGTGTCTTTCTGTCTCTCTCTGTGTCTCTGTCTCTCTATCTCTCTGCCTGTGTCTCTGTCTCTCTATGTGTGTCTGTTTCACTGTCTCCATCTCTGTCTGTCTCTCTCTGCCTCTTTCTGTCTTTCTGTCTCTGTGTATGTATGTGTGTCCTCTGTCTCTCTGTGTCTGTCTCTCTGTGTCTTTCTCTCTGTCTCTCTCTGTGTCTCTGTCTATCTTTCTGCCTGTCCCTCTGTCTCTCTATGTGTATCTGTTTCTCTGTCTCTATCTGTCTCTCTCTCTGACCCAGCCCACTATGGGCAGTGCCACCGCTGGACTGCTGGTCCTGGGTTCTCTAAGAAAGCAGGCTGAGCAAGCCATGAGGAAGCAGCATCCCTCCATGGTCTCTGCATCAGCTCCTGCCTCCAGGTTCCGGCCCTGCTTCAGTTCCTGTCCTGACTTCCTTCAATGCTGGACCATCATAAGGCAGTGTGAGCCAAATACATCCTTCCCCCCAGCCCCAGGTTGCTTTGGTTGCTGTCTCCCCTTCTCATCACTCCAGCCTTGCTCTGCCCTGAGCCAGCTTGTGGGAGTTTTGCTCCCTCAGGCTTTACCCTGCCTGCCTGCTCTTCCAACCAGACATCCTAAAACCCCTCTCAGCACGGTCCTTACATCTCTGCATGCTTTCATGTCTCTGTGACTGGAAGCTTGGTACTTGACAATCTCCTGTGGCATGAACCTTATTCTCTCCTCTCTTCAACACTTCCTGCCAATGCACCCATATCTCATGTCACACTGTCTTTCCACACAGTGTACCTCCCAAGTTACCCCAGATCTCACCTCTGTGGATCCCCATCGTCTCCCCACACACTCTCAAGCTTTTCTTCATGGTCCCTAGCCTCAGATGGTTCCTTAGTGTAGCACTTGAGGCACTGTTGCAGAAGCCTGTGGACAGGTTAGTCTTCATGTCTGCATTCCATGAGCCCCTAGGGACAAAGCCATGTCTCCTGCAAAACTGTGTCCAGAACCTTACACTAAGGCAATACTAGCAGCCCTTCATGGTTGAATGAATGAATGAATGAATGAATGAATGAGTGGTTACCAGATCTGACTTTCTAGTTGACTCTCTGCTGAGGAAACACTCCCGAATATTCTGACCCCACCCCTGCACCAGCCCCAGCCACCAGATCTTATCTGAAGTCGGTCTCTGGTGTCAGGTCAGCCTTTCAGCATGATGTGAGCTTCAGGGACTCTCTGGTAAATCATTTGCAGCAGCCAAGGGGCTTTTTGGAGAATGAGTCACTTGGTCACTGCGCGCAGAGGCTGGTGACCCGCAGAGAGCTTGTCTACAGACACCTTTGTGGGCAGCCATTTGATTTCCTGAGCATGGGAAGGACTTTATTTCAGATTCCAAACTTTATTGCAACTTCTGAGTGACTGCCCCGGCCCCACTCGTGACCCCGCCATACTTACAGTGATTCATCTCCTCAGGAAACCGTGCATCCCCTGGGTCTGCCTGACGATGCTGGGCATGGAATGCTGTGCATGGTGAGAAGAAAAACCCCTTTCTCGTTTTCAGCCTCCCGAGCCGCTGCGAGAAATATTTCCTGTGTTCCAGGACTCCGCAGCCACACAAAGTCTAACGTCCCCATTGCCAACCCAACAGCGTAGATGAAATAGCTAAACTCATTGCCTCCCGGGAAGCCGTGTGCTGAGTTCCCTCGGGCTTCCAAACCGCTGTGATTTGAAGCTTTTTGTGTTCGGGAACCAACATGGCTCAGCCCTCCTGAATTATGAAAGCTCAACAGCGTGGTGCCCTTTCAAGCTGAGAAACTCAGAAAAATTTTAGCACGCTGTGATTATTTCAACGTTTTAATTGAAAAATTCTACACAGATCATACGCACAGTGTGTACTGAGTTGTCTCAAAAAGCATACGGATACCAAAGTCTCAGACTAGTTGCCCAAATTGGCCAGATCTCAAGTCAAACTGTGAAGTTCACTCTTTCATAGGACAGGGCTCTGGTACCTCTCAGTATACCTTCTGTCTTCCTTCCCCAGGCTTCTCTGCTCTTCCCAGGACAGACACACTGACTTGCTTATTGTTTCTTTAGATTTGTTTATTGTCTCTCTCCCAATCAGAATGCCAGGTGCCTGAGTGGATGGTTTTTGTTTTGTTTTGGTTTTTTTTTTTTTTTGGCACTTTTAATCTCCACAACTATAGCAGAGTTTATGCCCTAAATGAATACTTCCGGTGCATTCACACAGTGATTTGGAAGACTGGTCTGGGAATGTTCAAGCTAGAGAGACGGCTCAGTGGTTAAGAGTACTTTCAGCTCTTCCAAAAGACCTAGGCTCTCTTCCCAGCGCACACATAGAGTGGCTCAGTACTACGCCAGTTTCTGGGTGACACAGTGCATTCTTCTGGCCTCTGTAGACACCAGGCACACACATGATGCACAGACATGCATGGACCTAGACACCCATACACAGAAAAGGAGATAAATTTAATAGTAAAAAATAAAGTAAACTTCTGAGAATTATCATAGGAAGACTAATTGTTTTCTCTCTTTCCCTCACATAACACTTTTATTAACTCTCTGAGAGTTTCCCATCATGCACCCCCATCACAATCCCTTCCCAGTCTCTCAGTGGCCTCCTGTCCCTTAAATAGAACTGAGTCCTTCCTCTCCCTTCCCCTACCCCACCCCCAAAAGTCATCAGTTGTGGAGAGCTACACTTCAGCATCTCTGCCACACTTTGTAAGAGTTCTCTTCCGTGACTTCCTGACTCGGCTATTACTTTAGGGGGAGGTGGGGGGGGGGGAATTGGGAGGTAGTGGTTGTCACAAAAGTCAGGAAGATTATTACTCTTTTAATCCCGAAATAGAAAATGGTAAGTGTTGAAAAAGTTGTCCAAAAAAAAAAAATGGAACCTATACACACTGCTGGCGGGAGTGATATAGAATGCAGCTGCTCAGAAAACGCTGTTGTTCCCTCAGAAAGATGAATAGAGTCACAAGGGACCCGGTAGGCGCACAGGAGACCTGAAAGCCACACTCATAGAAGTATTTGCATATCTGTGCTCACAGCAGAGTTGGGGCAGCCAAGTGAGAGGCAGGCCATATCCATCTCCTCCATCTCAGGTGAATAGAGAGACCTCACAATGCAAACACAGGACATGGAACATTGTTTAGTCTTAAAGGGGCAAGCCAGTGTCACACATTCTGCCAGATGTGTGCAATTAGCCAGATGCAGAAGGACAAATACTTTGTGACTCCATTTATACAATGCACCTGGACTGGTCAAATTTACAGAGATGGTGGGTATAGTGGTGACTGCCCCAAGCGGACAACAGGAAGTGGCTATTCTATAAGCACCGTGGTACAGCTGAGGGAAAGGAAAGTATTTGGACTGATAACAGTGGAGCCCGCTCACGTCAATATAAATATGCAAAACTTGGTACCATCGAACTTTGCATTTTAAATACTTAAGATGGTGAATGTATGTTGATGCTTATTTTCCCATAATGAAGATCTAAAGTGTTTATGAGACACAGTAAGTAGCGTTCCATAGGAACAAAAATGTACTAGCAATTTTTTTTTTCATCACAATGAATTCCAGAAAACCTTCCTTAAACCTCTCAGGGCATAGATTCCATAGCTGCCGGCTTGGCTTTATCTTGTCACTGGTGTGAGGAGGAACTTTTCTGAGAAGGAAGAAGAGAGGGGCGAGCCCTTGCCCTTTTGTGCTGGGCATGTGCCAGGCATTCAGTGTGAGCTGGCAGCATCACCCTGTCTTCTCGCAGCAATCTTAGGTTTGCAAAAGAATCTAAGGTCCACAGAGAGGTTAAATAGCCCACCCAGGGCCATCACTGTTTTACTGGGCATTCTCCAGGAACTGGGAACTTTGCAGGGCTCAGGGAACCAAGCAGTAAGTAAAGAGCTGGCTGTCTTACAGAGAAGATGGACCAGAAGGAAGTACCCAGAGTAACACGAGTACCCAGAGTAACATGAGTACCCAGACTAACATGAGTACCCAGAGTAACACGAGTACCCAGAGTAACACGAGTACCCAGAGTAACACGAGTACCCAGAGTAACACAAGTACCCAGAGTAACACAAGTACCCAGAGTAACACACTATTGGAGGGAACAGGTGTCATAAAGTGGTCCCACAGCTACGAGAGGCTGGGACACTGAAAGTCTGGGGTGTCCAGAGAAGAAGCTGAGGATCTGGGGGTGGAAGTGAGGGTAAGGAAGATACTGCAAGGTATTATGGGCCAACCTAAGTATCTGGCTTGATTGGAAAGGCAGTAGAATCCCTGGAAGGCTTTTGACTGGGGAGTGAGTTGGGAACCCTGCTCTGGGCACCCAGGATAACAGGTTAAAAGAGTAGTGAGTGTGTGAAGGGCTCTTACTAGACCCCAGCTAACTCTGCATGGGTCCCCAGGGCTCTTCATACACTTGTCACCAGAAAAGCCATGACTGGGTTTATTTCCCCAGCCTCTATGACCAATATCTGCTTTTGCTCACCTCTCAACAAATGCTCCAGGAATCCCAGAGACCATTCACAGCCTACCTGAGTGTTGACCTTCCTTAAACACTGGACCAGGATCATCTAAGATGCTGGACAATGATGTGGGTGGAGAAGTCGAAATGAAATCTGTGGAACTTGGGAGGTGCTTGCGTGTCACCGCTGTAGTTGGGGAGTGTCGAGGCTGTTGTAACTTGATTTGGGAACTTAGACCAAGCCAGTCTGATCTGCATTCTACAAGATTCTAACAGATCCTCACATGCCTACCCAGGTTCTTCACTTGTAATTTCCCCTACAGCATTCCGTAAAGAATTCGGGTCTAGAAGGCTCCCTTAAAACTCAGCCACTATCAGCAGTGAGATCTGCGTTGCAGGCAGACACAATTTGCTCTCTGTTAAGTCATTCAGGGCTACGGATAGAGACTCCAGTGTTGAGTTTTATAACTGACACACCATACTTACGTGTCCCTACCCACCCAGACCAGTCAAACCACTAGATCGCAGTCACTCAGAATGAAGTCATCTTAGAGGTCGCTCCCTTGCCTCAAGACAGAGAAACTATAACCCCAGAAGAGGAAGATAGACTCAAGCTGCTAGGAGAGCCAGCAACTAGAAATGTATTTATTCTGCACCTACTGTGTACTGGAGCGTCTGAACTCAAATGATAGGGGAATACATCCACACTAAAAAAACAAACAAAAACAAAAACCCAAAAATACAAGGTTATCTCAGTTTTCATCCAGCTTTGGTTTGCATTTGACTTGTTTTATGCTAAGAATCCCTTCTTTATCAGTTAATTCTGTCTCTGAGCCATTTTTGCAACCATTACCTTGATCAATTCTTATCAAACCAGAAGACACATATCATCAACCCTGCAATGGGGAAGAGACCAAGGAGGCAGAGCCTGTGAGGTAAAGAACAGGGAGTAGAATTTGTACCAGCTGGCCAACTTCCAGTGCCAGACTTGAGTTAGGCCTTGTTGGACAAAGGGCCCCCATGGATATCCCCAAACAACCCATGCTGTTGTCAAGTCTACAGGCAACTAACTCTTCATAAAACGACAGCAAGGTCCCATTACTGAAGACAACATCACACAACTCATTGATATCAAGTTGGTGGCTACATAGAACCTTCACCCCTATATTCCAGTGTCTTTGGTGCAGGAAGGTACTCTGCATGCTCTCAAAAGAGACACATGAACACCAAGCAAAACCTTTATCTACACTGGTGTACCACATACAAGACATACTAAGGCAATGGCACAAGGCTTGTGGGAGTAACCAACCAATCACTGATTTGACCTAAGGCCCACTCTACTGGATGGAACCCGTGCCCAACACTGATTGGGGCAAGAATCTGAGACTAGATAGCCCAGGAGCTTTGTTAGAACTAAATAATATTGCTCTAAAAAACGGGGGAATGTAGTGATAAAAGGACTCCTAAAGGCTTTCTAATATATTCATAGATCAGTGCCTTACTCAGTCATCATCAGAGAGACTTCCTCTTGTAGCAGAAGGAAACAAATATAGAGACCCACAGCCAGACTTTACACACTCTGAGAGAGACCTTGGAACCTTGAGCCTTAAATGGGATGTCACCATCAAATCCCTCCCCTCAGAGGTCCAGGAATCTGTCAGAAGTAGAGGCAGGAAGAGTGGAAGTACCAGAAGGGGTAAAGGACACCAAGGCTCTCTAAAACGACATGAGCAAAGCTCATATGAACTCACAGAGGCCAAGCCATATGCACAGGGCCTGCATGGACCTGCCCCGGGTCCTCTGTGCATGCATAATGGTTTCCAGTTTAGTGTTTTCGTGGGATTCCTGAGGAAGCAAATTGTGGGTCTCTGATTCGTGTGTCTTCTCTTGGACTCTTTTCGTTCTCTTGGTTTGTCTTGCCCAACTCCTATGTGATAGGTTTTTTTTTTTTAAATCTTATTATATTGTGTCCTTTTTTTAAAAAAAAGAATGAATGATATAAAGGTTAACAACTGAATTCTCACTGACACCTGCTGGGTAAGGGAAACTCAGCTTTCTACAGTAGAATGACATTGGGAATATCAACCACTCCAGGACAGGCCTCCTGTTCAGAAGAAATTGACCAACATATAATAAGGCTCCACAAGATGATGATGATGGTTTTTGTTTTGTTTTTGTTTATTTGTTTTGGGGGGTTGTGTGTGCATATATGTGTGTGTGCTTTTATTTGGTTATAGTTTGGTGGGGGGTTATTGTTTTGTCTTGGTTTTGTTTGATTTAGTTTGGTTTGGTTTGGTTTGGGGAGGATATAATTTTATTTTGCTTTCTTGATTTGGGGGAGTTTTGTTGTTATATTGGATTTTTGTTTCTTTTTTTGGGCAAGAACTTAAAGTTGGGTGGATAGGGAATGGGAGAAGATATAGAGAGACTTAGTGGAGGGGAAGAAATATGACCAAATTATACTTGAATTTTAAAATTGTTTTAAATAATGAAAAATGTAAGTAATAATAAATAACAATAATAAAATAATTTGTACCTGATGGCCAATAATCTTCATTCTAATCCCTTTCTCTGTGGCCAGCAGGTCCTTATATCCTCAGATTGCCCAGTCTAAACCTTAGATCATGCCTGCTTCCCAATTGGTAAGTGCCTGCACACTCTTAAGTGAATGGGTCAACAGGATTCCCAAGTCTCTTTAATCTTCTTCAGGACAAGAAATTGGGGGGCCATTTTCCTCCACATGATTGGCCTCAGAGAATCTGAGACGTGTTGAACTGGTGTCTGGGCTGCGGGGCTTCTCTGGACCCCACCGGCTGTCTCTAGGAGAGGCTTCACAGGCTGTGTTGTACTGAGACTCAGATGCAGCAACTCTCCAATCATCTCACTCATTCTGAGATGGGTTCCATCATTCTCTTTGTGTCATAAATTGAGGAAACCAAGGTCCAGAAAGACTAGTCACTGTTCTGTGCATACAGAAATATCGGCAGGCTCAATGGAACTCAGTCCACATTTCCTGGAGATGCTTATTCACCTCAAGAAATGCCTGTTGGTGGAATGGTTGAAGTTATCCCCGGCCCTCCAGAGTCAACGTGTTTCTGGAAGCTGTGAGGTAAGGCGTTGCTAAGCCAGGTGTGTCACCAATTGAGCAAGGCAGACTCTCAGTAGGTTCCCTTGAAAAGGAGGCCAGCTCCAGCCAGCCTTAGGACCCTAGGGCTCCAGGAAGATGGCGCCTGTGGTTAATTCCAGAGCCAAGGTGCCTGTTCCCACCTCTCAGTCCTTTGATTCCTAATGACTTTAGCTAATTCTTTTGTGCTGTCCCCTCAGGGGGGTTATGTCACCCTAGGTGAACAGAGCCTCTTTTCAAGGACCCTAAAGAAACTAGATTTTGTAATGGGCCCCACAAATTAGAGGACTGGAGAGGCCTCTTATTTGAGGATTAATCACCATTCATTTTGTTTAACAACTTATTTCAAGATAATTAGAGCCCCACTTTCTTCATCCCTCTGTTTTCTCTTGTCCTTGCCTTAGAACCCCGAAGCTGATTCGCATGGTAATTTACAGTGGATCCCAGGACACCTGGAAGTACATACTGGCTCACTACCCTCTAACAAGAACTTCCAGGATACCTGGCACACATACGAGCTTTAGAAACCAGCTTTAGCAGTCCAAAGAGATGCAATCAAACCTTTATTCTCCCGACAGCCTTAAGAAGTCAGACGTTTCCACATCTTTAACACATGCAGTTCCTCACGTCGGAAACAAAACCGGAGAAAGTAAAGGCTTTCAGTCGATGAAACGCTAAGAATGAGTGGATATTTCTGGAATTGACAGTAATGGGAATAGCAAGATGACCCAGAGAACAATAATTTTTTTTGGTCAGATCTGATTTACCCAAGTGTTAAATTTGCTGCATAGAGGCCTCCCCGACAGAAAATAGATCTGTGAGCTCTATCAATCCTGTAAATAAACATTTAGGAGCCAGGATCCTTCTGATTGAGTGAATTTGTTCCTATGGAGTATGGTACAGTCAGGAAGCCAGCTCCCCCTGGAGAATGAGACTCCTGGTTTCATGTTGTTTTGTGTGAAATTAACTAGTAACAATACAATTATCTCTCTTGGCACCCAGATTATTCCAACTATCTAATGATTACCCCATTTGGGTGAACTCACATTTTTACCTCCGTGAGGTTAGGACTGGGACGAGAGGAACTGCTGTGAACAAGAGGACTTAGGAATGAGAGTGAACTTACAGAATCCAGATTGTGAGAAAGGTTTTTTTTGTTTCCCTCTGCAATACCAATCTCATCCTTCCCAGGATCTGTGAATGTGTCCTTTCCGGCGACTTTTAACATAATTAAGCTTAAATAAATTAATGCGTGTGGTTGCTTGATCGTGAGAGATCATTAGAGATTCAGTTGGAAGTTAACCAGCTAACATGGAAGTACAGACTTAAATATTCCTCTAGAGAAACAAAAAATAAGAATAAAACAGAAGATCTGCTCCACATATGCAGGCAAATTTGGGGTGTTGTTCATCGGTAGAACCCCACCTACAGCAAATAGAATCATGTTTCATGTGCATGTGAAGTACCTATAAATACAGAGCAGAAATTAAGCCCCAAGGAAAGGCTTCCCAAATACTGAAAGACAAATAGAAAATCACCCTAGTCATAGTAACGTAAAATGCAACAAAAAGCGAAAACATATATTCATGTGTATTTTACATGTTTAGAAACTAAGAAAACCCTTGAAAATAATTTGTCAGAACAGAAATTATAATGAAAATTTGTCAAATACTTATGCCAGGTAAAGAAAACATTATTACTGAAACTTATGGATGATTGCCAAATTATAAGGTTGGGGGAGTCACAGTCTTGAAAACAGGTTGCAAAATAGAAATATATATATATATTATTTATATATTATATATATATATATAAATAATATATATATATATATTAATGAGAACATATTCCAGTAAAAGGCTAGAAAAACAAAACCCATTGGTTCAAACCTGGGAGATTCCAGAAATACAAAAATTTCTGGAACCCCGAGTTCCTGACAGATGTCACATATTCAATTAAAGACGACCAAAGAATCTCTGACAGAGACAAAGCTGTCATTTTAGGTACCTACAGGTACATTTAAAACTTACTTCGAAGTTTCACGGAGAACACGCACCATCTGGTCTCAAGCAGGAGTACTCAAACCCTCAAAGGGTGATTCTGGCCCAAAGCTCCTTTGAAGCTGTCAGTGTGATTAAGGTGATCCAAGGACTCAACAGAAGCCATGCGTCTTCTGCCACAGTTACTCTGATGACTCCCTGGCAACATCTTCACCATCCCAGTCAGTAGGGCCTCTCACGGGCACATTTACATCGTAGCATCTTGTTTTTCCCATGGTGAGTACTCTTAACAGAAGACAAAGTTTCAAGGGGAAAGCCACAGTCTCTTAGGGTCTCATCTCTGGAGTAATATATCTTCCCCTCTGCCATATGCTGTCAGTCACACATACTAAGAATGTTACAGTGGCGGGGAGCACGGAGGGTGGGAATCCCAGGGGAGCTGGGCCTAGAGTTCTGTGAGGGAGGCTGCTGAACACAGGAGTCTCACAAAATGGGTTTGACTTGGTTGTAATCTATACCATAATTCAGAAAAGGTGAGGGGAAAATAGTCCTAACGGGACAGAACCACTAGGTTTACATCTGAGATCCAAATGATGTTGAAATTCCAGGCAAGGTGGCGGCTTCAGGATCGGGTTTCTTGACATGTGGACGGAGATTTAAGTACATTCTGTGTTTTACTTTCACTACGAACCCTGAAAAATATCTATTTTCTCCCAAAATAGCTTCAGCTTAGCAAAGCCCCTTGGCATATTTTGCCAATCTACCTCCCCATCACTTGAAAGTCTACATCTCCTCGGAAGGAAATTTGATTGAAATGTTTTTAATTCCTTTGCATAAAAATATTGAAAGTGAGGTCACTAAGAGTCATCTCACGGCTAACAAAACCTCAGTCTTCATGTGAGAGCAGGTCAATCCGTCTTTTCTCAAAAATATTAAATTTAAACCGAAGTCAGTGAAATACTAACCCAGTAAAAGTTAAGTTTAACCACTCACAAATCAAGAGGTATTGGTTGGTTTAAAATATTGACTGGATACCACCACCACCGCCACTACCACTACCACCACCACCACCGTCTCTCTATTTAGCTGAATTGCATAATCACTTTCTGTCTTGTAAACATGCAGATGCAGCAACACGAAGCACTGAAAAGTAAAAGTCACTTTCTTTCAATATCTCTGAATGGTTACAATGAAGGCCTGGGGTCTCCAGTTTCTTTTCCTTCTTCCATGCTAACTCCAGGCCATCAACAGACCTTATCTCACACAAAAATGGTGGATGGCTCCTGAAAAAAATGATACCTGAGGTTATCTTCTGCGCTCTCCATGATTGCTCACATGCATGTAAACATACATGTACACTAGCACATACAGGAACACACACACACACACACACACGATCACTGTCATGGGTGTGATGACTCATGCCTGTAATCCCAGCACCAGGAGGATCTTGTATTCAAGATCAGCACAGGCTACAGAAAGACATTTGTCTCGATGACCAAAGAAACAATAAATAAATAGAATAAAATAAAATAAAATATCCATCACAAAGTTGCCATATCATTCCATTAGATATTCTTCGATCGTCCATTCAACTATCCATACATTCTTCCACCCATCTATCCGTCAGTCCGTCACTCTGTCCACCCAACTAGCTGTCCTATCCACTAATCTATTCATCCATTCACCTACCTACACACCACTTTTTGGCCCAGCTACCTGTTCACCAATCAGTTCCATCCATTCCTATGTGTCTCGGACTGTTCATTCATCATAAATATCTGTCACTCAGTAGTTATTTGGTGATGATGACAAAATAATGAAATAAAAATGGAAGAATTAAGTGAAAATGAAAACAGAAAAGTTCACACGATATTGCATAAACTACCAACAGCCGATTGCCAAATTTTACCAGAGTTGCTAATCCCACCCCAATGCTTTTCTGGGAGGTAGTCAGTTTGAAGTGAGGAACCCTTCTTGGTATCTCCCAATGAAGACTATCACAGATCTGTCTACATAACGAGCTGTCTGTGACTTTTATTGACTTAGATTCTATTCTGAGGACATTTGGGAAATGATCAAGAAACATCCCGCCTCCTTTACATTAACCTAGTGGCATCCTGCGGCAGGATCAAAACAAGGGAAGAATTAGTTACTTAAAGAAGATAAAAGTGGAACTCGTGGGCATGGGTTCTTGTGTCGAAATCACTGCTCTGTTCTCTACAAGGAGCTGTGGACACAGGCTGACCCCTAATTCGATACCCTGATGGCACTTTTACCATATCTAGATCCTTCATATAGACTGTCTCGACCTCAGAACCTATGCAGACATTGGAGTGTGTCCACAAGGCTGTTCTTTATATTTCCATCTAACACAATCCCTCCTTTCCCTCTTGTCTCCTTGCTTGTCACTCAGGGTCCTTCTGCTAAGGAGTGTGGGAGCTGGGGACAGAGACGGACAGACATAGGAACTTGTTCTGAAGATTTGGCTCATGAGATTGTAGTATCAGGCAAGTGAGGTTTCTGAGGGGACTTGGGTGAGCTCGAGACCCAGGGAAAAGCTGGTGAAACAACCCAAGTGCGGAGGAAGTCTGGTGACTTCCTCGTTTCTCTGAAAATGCTATATTTCCTCTCATGAGCCCTCGTCTAGCTAGAGAGGGCTCACACATATTGTGAAGGGAAACATCCTTGCTTGAAGCCTGCTAAGCTTTAAAGGTTAGCATAATTCATGTGTGGACACTGTGTACATGTGTCCACGAGTGCGTGTGTGTATCACACCCAGGACGACTAGAACACACGCTTCCTTGTGGCCTAGATTATGTGGCTAAGGCTTTCACTGTAACCATCTCTCTCTGTGTGGCCTTCAAAATGGTGCTTTAGTTGCTTCATAAAGCTGAGTCTTTGTGCCGACTTGACTAGCAGCTTTTTACTCCAATAGTCCACTGATTCAAAATAAATTAATACATAGCTGATTTCTTCTTTCACCAGAATAAACCAATCCTGAGGCAAAAAGCTCAGGGGCAGTATAGAAACAGACACAAATAGGTAGAGGCTTACAGAGAGGGGCACAGCTCTAGGAAGATTTGGGGGTAAATTTGTGGCATGCAATGTCTACAAGGCAGGTTCTGAAGGGAAGGTTTTGGCCTTCTCATTAGTCCACTAACAGGTCACAGTGTTTACACAACTCTTGATGCCCACCTCTGAAAAATCTCTCTGAAGGATGCCAGAGGCAGAAGGAGAGTTTTCACCTAATGTCCGTGTATCTATCACTCTTCCCACAGTTTCTATGTACCAGACGACAGGAAACCCGCAAGCATTTGTCCCTGTTTTCTGTTCAGGCCAGAATGGAGGCACAGTGAATGCTCAAGATGTGTGGCCACTGTTAGTGATTCTGTGGCGATGACTTTTCGCATCTGAAGGCAGTGAAGACTGCTCCGTTTAAGAAGGAAGGTCAGTGGGTAAAACCCCGAGCTCCCGAGAAAGCTAGAGAAGGGTTCTTTTATGGATGTTTTTAGGGATTATAGCACATCTTAGAAATTCCTGTGAGTTTCCTAAAAAGAATAGAAATCATTAGTCTTCACTAGGGACAAAGGGGGACAGAGCAGGGAATGTGGGGAGCTTTCCTTCTTAAATCAAATAAGAAAGAACTGAAGAAACGTGTATGGCCAGCCCCTGAGGAGCACACCCCTCCAAGCAGGGTAGAAGACGTTTTTTTCAGCAAGTTCTGAGACAGACAAGGGCCCAGTGCTAAGGTACAACTCTACCCCCATCCCCCGTCCTACCACTAATGAAGGCGATATGAAACAGAGGCCCTCAGAGAGCACACACCCAAGTGGGCTTCGTGTTCCGGCAACTGTTCCAAGGCAGGCCAAGGCCACGTCAGGTCCAATTAGTGTCAAGGAGGACCATCTGTGTTTAGGCAGCCACATTACTTAACACAAACATTTCATAATCACAGCTTCTTGCATACACCGTGTGTTATGAGATGTGGTGTCCCGGTGTGAATCAGAGTCACTTTTTTTTCAGAATCGTCAGCAGCTTGGTCTGGCTAGAGCGAAGCCTGTCGAGCGCCTTTAAGAGCGTTCTCTGGAATATTGAATTAAGCCCAGTCCAGCTTTTTTCTCTTAT
The DNA here is from genome assembly GCA_036184795.1 of Tokudaia tokunoshimensis. Lineage (NCBI taxonomy): Eukaryota > Metazoa > Chordata > Mammalia > Rodentia > Muridae > Tokudaia > Tokudaia tokunoshimensis. Next base: position 11,319,611 of record BTHU01000022.1, read on the forward strand.
CTGTGAAATCTTGTGGTTTGGGTTTTGACTGTTTTTATAAAATGAAATATATAACATATATAAAATGCAAATAAAGTTGAGGTTAGAGTGGTGTGTTTCCCTCTCCCTCTTGCCCTTTTCTGGAGACATCTGTTTTTCCTCCTCCTCCTTCTCTTCAGCGCCTTAAGCTGAAGTATAAAGGTTCAATTGTCAAACAGTCTGAAGGACTCCAGCTCCAACAAGCTTTTCACCATTAGGAAGCAAATCAGTTTATAAGGATTTAATTAGCCTGGGGATACTTTCTCATTTCTCCTGCACTGGGCAACTTATATTAGCTTTGGAGTCTCCAGGAACCCAATAGCCCTAGGCTCAAAGCTGAAGATAGTTTGAAATCCTTACAGTGTGTTCAGTAAGTCCTCATAGACAGAGAAGTATGGATTGGGATGAAAAGGATATATGACTATTTCAACAAACCTTAATAGCCATAGCCATTCAAAATCAGCTTCTGAGAGAGAGAGAGAGAGAGAGAGAGAGAGAGAGAGAGAGAGAGAATGCCAAATGAGAATAACCACTTCCGGGACAGCTGAGCCTTTGGGGGCTCAGTAGCAGGCTACAAGAGATGAAAACTCAAGTCAAACGAATGAGAATAAGTAGACAAAGCTGAATATGGTGGCACACAACATTGATCTCGTCATTTGGGAGGCAGAGGTAGGCAGATCTCTGAGTTCGAGGCCAGTGTGGTCTACAAAGCAAGTTTCAGGACAGCCAAGGCTATATGCACAAAAATAACTAGGTGGATGGATGGATGGATGGATGGATGGATGGATGGATGGATGGATGGACAGATGGAGGGATATATAGATGATGGAGTAATACAGGCCTCCTGCCAAATATAATACAGGCAAATGAAGTGAGTGTGTTAGATAACCTTATGAATCAGCTTGACTGGGACATGGCACCCAGATATTTGGCCAAAAACCATCCTATATACGTCTAAAGGGCTGTTTAGGGATTCGGATTAACATTTAAAATTGTGAACTTTGAGTAAAGCAGATCTCTCTCTTTACTATTGAAGAGTCTCATCCAATCGGTCGAAAGCTTTGAGAGGCTCAAGTCTCTAAGCGCCCAGGGCACCTTCTTGAGGGAAGCCTTTCTGCCTCTCTGGTGGCCATAACAGGGAGCGGTGAGAGGCCCAGCAGCTCCAGAGAAAGGAAGGTTAAAACTGAGCGGCAGTGCTCTACAGCTGAACTGGGGCCTCGGCTGTGAAATCAGATGGGAGATATGCACACCAAAACACAACAGCCATCTAAAACACGTCTTCAGTGGGACTTGAAACCTGTTAGCATTGTATACAAACTGTTGGGAATATAATTTATAAAAATCACCTGTCATGGCAAAATCTACAAAAAAAAAATCACAACTTAAATGCAGAAGAATGAGCAGTTGATGCCTGTTCCAAGAGGAACCAGATGTTGATTGGGTTTTTAAATAACTGCCATAAAAGTGCCATGATCAGAACCTCTTAAAACATATGAAAAAAGTAAAGATGTCATTTTAAAAAAAAGAAACAGAAGTTATGGGAAAGAACCAAATGGGAACTACAGGACGGAAAAATACAATACCAAATAAAAACACACAGAATGCTATTAGAACGGCCATGCCAAGGAAAAGGGTTGTTAAATTTGAAAACAGAATAATAAAATTCACCCATCTAAATGGGAAGAAGTCGGACTTTAAAAGAGAGGAGCAGACACAGTGGTTCCTGCCTTGTCATCCCAGCACTGGGGATGCTGAGAAAGGGGAATTGCCTAGAGTTCTAGGCAAGCCTGGGCTACATACAAGCCTGAGCTCTTGTCTCAAAAACAAATGGGGGAAAAAGAAAAAGAAAATAAGAAACAAACTCTCAGCAATTTAAGGGAGAGCGATGAAAATTTCAGTATTTACCTCACTGGGAATTCTAAGAGACAAAGTGTCAAAAAGAGAAAGTGTCATAAAAAGTAATAGCAAAAGAGAGAGATGTTCTAATTTTTTGAAATACGCAGATCTGATCAGCATTGCCGAGCAAGCCCTAGTTATGATAAACTCAAGTAGATCCACAGCATGATGAGATTTTGAGAATAAAAGGTCACGGGTGGTGAGCCATACCTGTAACCCTAACTCCAGAGTCGCTGGGGCAGGAGGATCGCTGTGAGTTTAAGGCTAGCTGGGCTATGTGACTCCAAGCCAAACTGGGCTACAGAATGAGGCCCTGTCTAGGGGGAGGAGGGGAAGGAAGAGGAGGAAGAGAGGGGGAAGGTAAGATCAGGGTGTGGTGATGCACACCTTTAGTCCCAGCACTGAAGATCTCTGTGAGTTCAAAGCCAGAGTGATCTACATGGTGAGTTTTAGGACAGCCAGAGATATACACTGTCTCAAAACAACAATGAATGAAAGGAAAAAAAGAAAAGAAAAAGAAAACTAAAAACAGCAAAACCAGAAACGGCGCCTGGCTTATAGGAACACATTAAGTGCATGACTGCAGAATTCCTGTCCAAAGCCACAGAGGACAGAACAAGTGTTCAGCACAATTAGTACTTCCTGTCCATAAGCTCCACATCCTTAAACTCAGTTAGTAAAGGACTAGACACCTTCAGCCACACAGGATGCCTCTATGCTGAACTCTGAAGACAGATTTCAGGGTGTCCCCCACCCCGAAAAACATGGTGTAATAACTGCCAGGTTTTCTGATGCCCAGAGAGGAAAAGGATTTCATATGAGCACTAGCTCGTGCGATCTCTCAAAATCAAAATGGAAGCCTGGAAGGAAGAGAGCCAAATGCCACCAGACAGGAGCCAATCACATGTGTGGCTTCTGATAACTAGAGGAACCATTTCAGAAACTACATAAAGCTTGGCCAGGAGCACAGCTCAAGGAGAGAGCACTTGTCTTGCATGCATGAGGTCCTGGACTCAACACCGATTGCTGCAAGTAAAATAAAATAAGTAAAATGTGAAAAAAAAATCCAAAGAGATCTTCAAAAACCGCCGGAAACACATGAACATGGGCGTGTAAGATGTGCCCAGGTCACACATAAGAAGGCAAGAAGAAAGTGACAGAGGCACGAGAGACATAAGACACAGAGCAAATGCATGCAAAGCAAGCCATATAATATTAGAGTTAAATATTAGTGCATCAAGAATTACCTCAAAAAAGAAAAATGACTTAGCACGAATAGCCAATGGACAGGGGCTAGTAGCGGGTTCAAAACTAAAACTCGCCTATGCTTCTCTCGAAGGAGACTTTTATTAAGTTGATATCGAATGGGAACAAAGGGAAGACACTGGTTTCCTTAGCTGCCACTCGCGTGGTCTGTCGGATTCCATGTTCGTGGTCTCTTACTCAGAAATAAAGACTCACACAGGTTTGCAACGTAACAAGGAAACTGTATTCAAAGCAAAGCAATAGCATAGACAAACATTTAAAGGGACGTTGCCAAGAGTTACAACATTCTACCTGGATGAGAATACTCAAGGGGCCCTGATTATTGTCTGGGGATTCTCTTATGGAGTCCAAGAGAAGGTGGAGTTTGGTTACTAGAACTATGATTTGGGTGGTTCCCTATTTTGATTGACAAGCTTGCTCATTGCGCAAGTCCCTCCCCATAATGCATCTGAAACATCCTGGCCCGGAGTCTCTCAAACAGCAGGAAACATAACTCTGTAAATGGGAAGGGGCTGCCACTGGAGGAACATGTGAAAGAATTTAGGTTTTCCTGCCCTGTTTATAATTCCAAGGAAAAATTCAATTTCTTCTGCGACTTAAAAATTATTAACGCGAAAAGCAGATTTTATTCACTGACTGTGGCTTTGCCCAGGGAGACAGACTCAACAATGTCCCTAACACGCCTATGCCTGGGTTTCTGGAGCCCGTGAATGTTATCTGATTAGTAGAAAAGTGTTGCAGATTTGCTCACGTTCAGTATGCACAGATGAAGACTGCCCTGATTACCTGGGTGGACTCCAGACATAACTCACAGGTATCCTCCTGGGCAGGGATAGATGGGAGATCTGGGAAACGGTGAAGACCAAAGAAGCTTTGGGCTGAGCGTCAGGGGTCACGAGCCTCCCGAAGCTGAAAAGGCAGGACACAGAAATGTCCCAGGATTCTTCCTGCGGGATGATGTCTGTCTGTCTGACATCTTGGCTTTGGGCTAAGTGGAACAGTTTCAGGCTGAAGAATGGGAAGCAGATAAAAGATGCTGCTTTTGCATCGTTGTTCCTGTGAACACTTGCTATGAGGATTAGCCGTAGGGAATTGGTACAGTAAAGCTCTCCTACCTCACAGGTAGTATCTTTCTGTGTAGCCCAGGCTGTTTTCTAACTTGGAAATCTTCCGACTTAGCGTCTCAAGTAGCTGGGATTACAAGTGCGCACCAGTCAGGACTCAAACACGTTACCTAACTTTCCTAATAAAGCCCAGTGGAGGTAGTTTGAGAAATATCTGCTAGAGGCTGATCTTTTTGAACACTTGGTCCTCAGTGGTGCTGTTTGGGGAGATTGTGGAGCTTTTAAGTGGTGGAACTTTACTGGAGGAAGTCTGTCAGTGGGCGTGGACTTTGAGGGTTTGTAGTCCCACCCCACTTCCTGCTCACTCAACTCTGCTTCCTGTAGCTTGGAAAAAGTAATCACAGAGCTTCCTGCTCCTACACCAAGGCACGCCTTCCCTACGGTGACTGTCTGGTGAGAGCCAGACCCTCTCTTCCCTATGTTGTTTCTGATTGTGGTATTTTATCACAGCAACAAAAGAGTAACTGACCCAGGACTTGATTCCACCGACTTCACAAGCTGATCTGGGGTTTGCCGTGTCAGTGATGGTTTGGTTATTGAGGATAGCTGTTTGCTGTGGCCCAATATCCCTTGCAAACCTCATGATGAATTAATTGCCCTCATAATGCTATTAGAGGATGGGAACTCTGAGTGATATTTTATGAATGAATTATTGCCATTATCTAGGTTTCATTTAGATTATCACGTGAAAAGTATCATTATTATATAGGCAAGTTCATTCTAGTTCACCTATTTTTCTACCGTGAGGTAGTGTGTAGTTCAAAAGCTCTGGCCAACTTCCATCACCATGCTCTTGGACTTCCCAGCCTCCAGAATGGTCAGACAAATAAACGACCACCTCCTCACTTCCTCTTCCTCCTCTTCCTCTTAATGTCCTCTCCCTCCTCCTACTTTGTAAGTCATCCTATCTGTGATATTCTGTGAAATCGGTAGAAAATGGACTAAGACACTGTTGTGCAGGCAGATACTGAGTGGACTCTCCTCTCCTCCCGCCATTAGCCAAACCAAGGCTTTTGAGGAAGCAGGTGTGAGCTCACAGGCAAGACGACCATGTTCTGGACAACGGTGCTATCCATCCAACCACAACATAATCCTTCTGGTGGTTGGTCCTCAGAGAAACTTGCTATAGTGGGGCCACAGCTGCTGAAGAAAGAGGCTGAAGTCTCTGGACACACACAGATTTCCTACAAGAAGTGTCTCCCTAGACCTGGTGTCCCTTGCCCATACCCATCTGTTATGTGCAATTCTAGGATGACCAACTTTGTTTAGCATTGGTTGCCTCATCCTTCCATGGCCAAGATGGACTTACTTGTGCTATGTTTGTTGGTATTACAAAAGCATGCTGCTGCTCAACTCACTTTCTCTGCTTAATATGGTCCAGGATCCCAAGCCAGGGTATGCTGCTACCCACAACAGGCAGATCTTCCTACTTCCATTAACACCATCAAGATTATACCTGGAGCCCTGGCTGTCAGGCAGTTCTGTTGACTTTAACACTAACAAAAAGTGGTTCAGATGGTGGTTTCTAAGCTCCTGATCCCATGCCCAGCAACACTGCAGAGTAGCCCTCTAGAACCCCCACCCAAAGCACAACCCCCAGAGCATCAACGAGAAACCTCGCTTCTCAGCCCCTCCCCCAGCTCCTTCCTCATCTCAAGCCCAAGGCAGGTGAGGGAAGAGAAGGATACAGACCAAGTCTGGAGGAACCTCGGGCAGCTCTGGTCACACCTGTCCCAGAAGCATTTTTACACGGGATGGGGAAGTAGGGCACGGGAGGGGAGCCCTTCACTCCAGGACTTATAAGATAAAGTCTAAGATAACTTATAAATTCTACAAAGACCTACTTGCTGAGTAGGTGCTATAATTCTTCATCTTAAGCACAGGAAAGCTACAGCAGAGAGATTGGAAACACGGCCAAAGTCCTTCAACTCTTAAGAGGTGAAACCATCATTTCTCTGGGTTTCTTAGGTAGGTAATCCATGTACCTACATAGGGGCCATACTCAATAATATTGCTTTTCAGAAACGCTAGAATCATTGTATTTTCTTTGAAAACTTAAAAATTGATTTTAGGGCTGGAACAATAGCTTGGGATTTAAGAGCACTGACTGCTCTTCCAGAGAGACAGGGTTCAATTCCTAGCAACCACGTGGCAACTCACAACTGTCTGTAACTCCAGTCCCAAGGGATCCAGCACCTCCTTCTGATCTCCAAGGCCACTTCATACAGGTGACAAACAATCATACATATAAATAAGACACCCCATACACACAATAATAAAATAAGTTCTAATATAAATAAATTCCTTCAGGTGGAGGAGATGGCTCAGTGGGTAAGGGCACTTGATTCCATCACCGACGACCCACTCAAATCTTATCCCAAGAGTCCACATGGTGGAATAACAGAATGGACTCCCTCAAGCTGTTCTCCAATCTCCACAAGTTTTTGTGGCATGCACACACACCGTCAATCAACAAGTGTAATAAAAATTTAACTGATTATTTTGTTTCAACTTTAAAGATAGAGGCTAGAGTAGGAATACAACCTTGTGTGTGTTTATCCTGCAAGCGGGTGTTGAGCACCTACTATGTGTTGCAACTGTAAACCCTGATGACAAACACAGCAGTGATTAGAGGGTCCTTAAGCCCATGTGCAGTGCAAACATAGCCCAGGACAGTCATTTGTCCCTTCTGATCAGAGCTCTGGAGAAAAGTCACCAGTTTGGAGACCTAAGAGTGGGTGGAGTTCTGAAGCCTCTGGGGGCGGGGTGGGGAGTGGAAGGCACCAGAAGAAGCATACGGGCCAATCAGGTATCTCTTCTCTTCATCTGAGAGCCAATCAGGTCTCTTCCCTTTGTCTGAGAGCCAATCAGGTCTCTCTTCCCTTCACCTGAGAGCCAATCAGGTCTCTTATCTTCATCTGTGATTATTTTTCCTCTTAACAAAACCAATTTCCCACTTACTGAGTTCATTTTTGAGGGCAGTGGCTAATATTTCGTAAGCTTCCCTGGTGGAGAACTAACTGCATTTATAAAGGGTCAGCCCCTGGGTGATGAGAAAGGACCCTTAATACCCTTGGTCTAAGTCAGCAATAGCCCACCAGATGTGACATTCTCTCCCGTGACAGGTCCACAGCTTCAGTTCCTCTTTTTATTTTTTTATTAGTTATATTCTTTATTTACGTTTCAAATGATTTCCCCTTTCCTGGTACCCCTCCCCGGAAAATCCCATAGGCCATCTTCCCTCCCCCTGTTCCCCAATCAGCCCCCTCCCGCTTCCCTGTCCTGGTATTCCCCTACCAAATCAACTTATCCTGTCTGGCACTATGGGCTTCCTGCCCCTTGAAGGGTTATTTAGAGACATAGCTGATACGTTGCATCACTGTCTTCTTTGGGTAGTTATATGTGTAAAATTTAATTTCCCAGAAGCCTCCTCCACCACCCAGAAGCCTCCCCCACCACACACACTGTGTGTGTGTGTGTGTGTGTGTGTGTGTCTGTCTGTCTGTCTGTCTGTCTGTCTGTCTGTCTGTCTATGGGTATGAACTTTGAGTGTCTCTTTCCACCTTACTTTACTGAGATATTATCTCTCACTAAGCCTGGGGCTCACTCTTTTTGTCTAGACTGGGTGGCCAGCAAGTATCCATACCCCTCTGATCACCTCCCCACCATGTTAGGATTATAGGAGCACATGGCTGAACCGGGCTTTTGGTGTGCATTCTGGGGGTTCAAACTCGGGCTCTCTCGTTTTGGAGGAGAGCACTTATACTACTGAGCCAGCCATCTCCCCAGGTCCTGTCAAGTCTATTTGAACAGAAATTACTCACCTAGAAATGAACCCCAACTACTCAAAGCCCCCCCCAGGACTGCCCTCAATGTGGCTAACAAGTGACATTTAGGAGCTATGGGGACAGGAAGAGTACAGGGTTATTTCGATATCCGTGCAATGCTGGGACAGGGGTGTGTCTTTCTTGGGTGGAGAGGACTTGCCCTGGTGCACCCTTTAGAGACTCCTGAGCTACTGCTGTGCTGCCTGGAGGAGGAAGATTTCTGTGTCTAGTGGGAAATGTTAAGTACGCTTGTAAGTCTGTATGGGGGGGGCATAACGATGAAGATTATGTGCATATGTGCAGTTGCCAAACAATGACTAATTCTACTGATGTATAATGTACGCGGAGAAAAGTGTAACTCTCTGAATTTTTACAGATTGACCCTCTCCATGTAGAGCTGCCTAAGACAAGAATTAGAATATTACCAGCTGGCTGATTTTCCATCCCGCTTCCTATCCACATCACCAAAACTCTACGCTCTGCTCTTCCTGTTCCCACTGACTTCTGGGTTTTTTTGTTTGTTTGTTTGCTTGCTTGCTTGCTTACTTTGCTTTGCTTTGAGACAGCATTTAACTATGTAACCCCAGCTGGCCTTGAACTTGCTATGTAGACCAGGCTGGCCTTAAGCTCACAGAGATTCTCCTGCATCTGCCTCCAGACATCTGACCCCAGACATTTGCCTTGCAAATATCTTTTTTTTTTTTGGAGCTTTGTGTCTGGCTCAAACACCATCTATTATTTATTTAGCTGGCCCTGCCTGATGCCACATGCCTCCCTTCCCCAGATGCCACAAAACCAAGTTGCCATCATTTCACTTTTAGCCAATGTGATGCCCAAGAGTGACTCGTCTGTAGTGCTTTGGGCTTGTGTTTATCTAATCAATGAAATGAAATCACGCGTGGTGGCGTGTCTCCCAGTCATTCAGCTTTCATGTGAGAATTGCCTGTCTGACTCCTTCGCCCAATGTGCCTTGTTATAGTCACACATTGTGGTTTTTACTCAGCAAGACTTTGCTCACTGCCATGTGCCATGTAGTTACAGGGATCTGCCCAAGTCTCAGGCTTTTGTCTAGAACTTTCTCTTGAATTTGACATTTCTCTACTCATCTGCCTCCTGAATTCTTGTTCTCATATCTAAAAGCTTGAGCTGTAGCAGAGAGAGTCCAGGTTCCCCCTCCCCAACCCCTTCACCAGCTCTATTCACGACTTTGTCTCTCTGCCCATGAACGCCTACCGTCCAGGCAAACCCAACCTGAAGGCACCATTCGCTGGACAGGCTGTTGGTTCTACCTTGGATTGTTTCTCTATTCCAGCCGCACTTGCCGCTATCATTGCCGGATACCACCTTCCATTGTGTCTTGCCTGGATACCTGCCGAGACCCCGTGAGCCTGTTTCAGGTGACCTGTAATCTGTTTTTGAATTCTAGCAGACTGTCTCCTGTTGTGGGAAATATTAAAAAATCTGTGCCCGCCAACTCTCCGCTGGGTCAGACCATGCTCTCCCCAACTAGCCCCCGCAGCATCTGGCTCGCTTGTCCCTTGAGCCACTAGTTCCCTCTCTGTCACAGTCCCCTGTAACCTGCGGTCCCACACTCCAGTAACCAAATAGATCCGCCATCCTCTCAGTTTGATAACACAATATACAGTAACCCGGTAGAATCAAGACTCTTAAAGCTTAATTAACCAATCAGATTTATATGTCAATAAAAATCACAACTTACAAGATGCCAATACAGTAATTTCAGAGCCGATAGATAATGACAAAAACTTTATCACCATATTTCTAACCTTGTGAAATCATAACTACTTGTGGCTGGAAAACCGCCAAGCGGATACACCAGCAGCCATCTGGGTCTCCGTCTCTTTTAGACTCTTTGCTCCGCCTCTCTTTTCCGCCGTCCAATCACAGGCCTCCTCTATACTAATGTAATTGGACAGGGAAAATCCTGAGACAGTCCCCCGTCTGGAAAATATGATCCTGTCTTCCCAGCTCTCAAAACAATGCCCCTGTCTCCTTCAGAGTAAAGTCCAGGACCTTGCCCTGACCATGCTTTCCCCTATCACCCTCCGACTTCAAGGCTGGCTAACTCATCTTCATCCACAAGGTGCTGTTCGCTCTTCCTCGCCCAAGCGTGATCAAACCTAGGCTACGGCTGCTGCCCAGAGCTTTCATCTCTGAATTGCCCACTTAGCTCCCCCATTCACCTTCTCCTGTAACCCACATGGACCAGCGCCTAGAAGATTCCAAATCGTCTTCTTTGTCCTCAGTTCCTTTTCTGCTCCACACACACCTATTGCCCTTGCCTTCGGTAAATTGCACAACTTGTTACCCCGTACCAAGCTATGGAGCGGTTCACTGTTGCTTAGAGTCTCTAACCGTGCCTGAGCATACAAGATGTCATTTACTGAGGGAACAAATGGAAGAATGCACTTAAATATACCGTTGAATTAATTAGCCATTTCTTTTAAGTTTCTGTATTTGTGATCATACCTAGAAATGCCTATTCGGGCCTAAAGCATTGATAACTCTGCCACATAAGTTTCCACAGCATTGATAACTCAGCCGTATATCCGTCCAGGCTACGGTTGTGTTTGCTACATCCCTAGTTTTAGTCTACTTGAAATTTATTTATGGTGTGAAGTTTGTCTTCCCGTCTCTTTAATCTTTTGACCGATTCAAGTCTACTATTTTATGCTCGCTCATTTTTGAGACAGAATCTTACACTATAGCCCGGGTTGACCTTGAACTCACAACCTCCTGCCTTCTTGACTTCTAAAATTTAGAATTTACTTGTGTCCCCCTACCTTGAGTTACTTTTTTTTTTTTAATCCTTCATTTCTATTCTACTTAACTCTGTTTCCGGGTGTCCTCTTACTTCCGGTGATCTGACTATTCTCTAAAAATGCAGTTCACCAAGTAGTTTAATTATATTAGAAGCCTACAGCCCTTTATAAAAACGAATTGTAATTTCTAGACTCTGATCTCTTTTATTCTCCTTATTTCATTTTTCCGAAAATGTCCTTTCAGATTTATCCATCTATAGCATGGTTTTATGCCACATCTAATTGCTTCTTGTTCAGGGTTTTGGCTGTGCCTTCTCTCTCGATCCTCCATTGTGCTTCTTTGTGGGGTTTTGACAGTTTGGCATGGAGCACACTGCCAACTCTCCTTATTCAAGAGTCGGAGACGTCTCTTCTGAGTTCAGCGGCTGCCGCAGCCCCCAAGGTTTGTCCTCATTGTTGTCTAATGGCCCTTGATTTCAGTTTTCGTTTCCATTATTGTCAAGACTGACTCACGCTAATGCTTTTTATGCCCCATTAATGTGCCTATTGTTACTTGAACACCACTGTGTTATTCCAAATGTCTGTTATTGTGGTCAAAAGGATGTGTGCTGTAAATTTTACAAATTTGAAAAGTTTTTTTTTCTTTTTATGAGAGACTGGCCATTTTCTGAAAACAACCTGAAAGAAAGTAGGGAAGGAAGCATTTTCTTTGTTTCTAGGACAAGGTGTGAGATGGAACCACTCGGTGGACCTGGACCACAGTTCTGCCCACTCTATGCTACCTCACCATGGATCCGTGAGTCTCTGGGCAATGAGGGAGAGTGACTAATGATGCCAAACCATTCTGGCATGGCTTTGAGTTGGAACAAATTCATCTCCACCTAGCATATCAGAATCCAGGCCATCTGAGCTCTCACCCTCTCCTGTCTGCTGTTTCTCTCTGATAAGTGATCCCTGAAGACTCTTTGAAGACAGCACTCACCGGGCGTTGTCTAGCAGAGACTGTTGGTGGGCTTTTTCTCACCTTTGACTTGATGTCAGGGCTCCTTCCCTTGGTGCACTAGGTCAAGGTGAGTGCATAGCCTCAAGTCACGAGTGTTAGCCTGAAACCTTCCCCTTTTTGCTATGTCTAGTTATTTCCTTTCTGACGGGCATCCCTCTGCCAAGACACACATGGCTTCTAAGTCTGCCATGTTTACCTGTGACTCACGTGACTCACTGGATTCACTCCTGAGATATGAGCTTCCTGGGAGTTCAGAGGGTCACACTAAATTGTCTAAGTTCTGTGGGTGGGTTTTCAGGAATTCTCTAATGAGTAGAGGTCACAGTTTTCGGAAACACAGGAAACTTTGTAGGAAGTGTAATTGACAAGACCTCCCGAGGTCATCTGAGTACATCAAAGGAAGCTCAGAGAACTTGGCTGCGATCCCTTGGCCTGTGTGTGCACTGGTCTCAGTCTTCACAAGAAACTGGTGGTCAGCCAGCATGGCATCAAGAACTCTAGAGACGGGCTGTCCCCATTGTAACCCCTTCTTGTCGTCCAGGTACTTCAGGAAAAAAAAGAGTCCAGGGCATCAAATTCCTCATTCGTGGGATGGCTTGGTGACACTGCCTTTTTGAGGTTGATTACAATGATCTGCACAGCTGAAATGTGCTGAATACTCAATAACTGAAATAATGTTCTGTGCTGGTGACCACAGTTGTCCTTGGTGTGCAGGAGGCTTGGAAGTCGGAGGATTTGGGAGGCCACGGTTGGCTGTTTGAGCATCTTATGTGTATGTTTAGTGAGCAGTATCTTCTGTAATCTGAAGTTTCAGTTCCCAGCAGGGAAAAAAAATGGATGGAAGAGAAGAAGGGAGGGAAGAAGAAAAATGTTTACATTGCTAGGAGACAAAACATATTCTACCAAACAGAACCAGCTACCTGGTTACTATGTCCGGCCTTGTTTTGAAAGGTCAGTCGGGACTAAGGATCAAGTTGCAAGCACACAGTAGGGCAGCCTCCATTGTCACCAGAACTGCGTTATGGTCCTGGAGAACTTTTAAGAACCTGTGTGATTTTGTATTGGTTCACTGAGGTAGATTTTAATGTCTCCGGAATAATTAAGCACAGGGATTAGCATCTGTAAATTCAAACCAAACAAGTGATTCAGGTCGAAGATACAGGCAGGTAGATGAGAGAAACGCTACACGCTGCCCTTCTGTCTCCCTTCCCTGCTCACTCCAACAAGGCAGAATGGCCTTGGCATATAGTAAGTGAATTGGGGCACTTAATGAGGTAATTGCAGGCTAAGTATATTCCTCGAGAATCAGAGATAAAAAGTTTCCCAGCATTCTTTTCCTGTGTTCCCTTTTTTCTTCTCTATTTTTTTTTATTAAGATCTTATTAGTTTGCAAACCAGCTAATTACAATTCCTCCAGGCTAAATAACTTTGCAGTTGGCACTGTAATAGTGGTTAGGGCTGAGAGGGCAGGTTCTGGCTTCTCTCTCTCTCTCTCTCTCTCTCTCTCTCTCTCTCTCTCTCTGCCTATTACACACATTGTTTTAGGTAATTAACATCCACTTTGCAGGGGCAGCTCTGACGCCTCGCTGTCTGAACCGTGTCTGGCTGACAGCCTCCGAGACAGCCCTGCTGAACTTCTTGCAAAATCATATGATATTATTATATAATTCAGCATTGATGAAAGCTCAGGAGAGAATTTACACACATTGCTATGTGTGAGCTTTTGGATCTATACACACTCGCACATGCACACACACATGTACACACATGCACACACATACACATGCATACATATACACATGCACACACACGCACATACAAACCATACACACACATGCACACACACACACACACAAGCATGCACACATATATACGTATGTACAAGGTAGTTTTTTGAGGTGATGAGGAGATGTTTTCTTCCAGGCAGACATGGATTGGTGTCTGGAGCAAAGGTAAGGGCTGGATATAAATGCTGACACTATTATCA
>BTHU01000022.1:11338514-11518514 GCA_036184795.1 Tokudaia tokunoshimensis
CCCATCTCCTGGGTAAGTTGCCAACCACTGTGGCAATAAAATAGAAGAAAATACGTGTCTTTGCCTTAAAGCCACGCAGGCAGAGCCTAAATCCTCGGGGGTAGTCACCAAACAGCTGAGGCATGAGAGACTGACCCACTGAAGCTTTTATTAAATCCGCAGAAGTAAAAACCGTTTTGTGAGGAGAGACTGAGGGACCAGACTGGTAAGAGCAGGAGTCAGGCCATCAGAGGAAAGAGGGTCTACAAACTCCAGAGCTAAAGCCAAGGCGTGTCCTCTAATCTCGCGGGGTGGAGCCTTCTTCCTGGAGGCGTGTCTTCTAATCTCGCGGGGTGGAGCCTTCTTCCTGGAGGCGTGTCCTCTACTGGAGCGGTAGAGTCTTCCTCCTGGAGGCGTGTCCTCCAATGATCGTGTGCTCTGAGACTGAAGGAAGCCTGCAGAGCAGGAATAAAATCTTGTCATGAGCAAGTATCTGCAAACAGTGTACGGTTTATTACTTTTTTTTCCTCTTAAAAAAAAAAAGGCACCAAAAGCAACAAAATTCTGCTGTTTTCCTGTGCAAGCCTAGGCTGGCCCCATCAGTACCGTTCCCTTGATGCACACTGGTTTTCTACAGGAGGAGGAAGGACCCTCTGCAGGCTGCACCATGCCTAGAGGAATGCACTGTGGAGAAGCCCCTTCCACCAGGACTTCTGATAAGAACTTGGCTTTGTGGTACAAGCAGATAACACACAGCCCCCATTTCTGTCACCATGGGAGTCATCTCCTGTCAGTCACTCATTAGGGCATTTTCATTGAGCAGTCAGGCAACAAATGCTGATATGGGAAACACCCCAAAGGATCTGCTATTGAGGAGCCTGGTGGGAGAGAAGATAGATAGCGTTGCTCCAGTGGGAAGCTTACTGAGACGTCAGTGTCCACAGCTTTGTGTTGAGGAGGGAGGAAGAGAGAGTTCCATTTCCTTGTGGAAGTTAGAAGGATGCCAAGGAGGAGATGGTCTCTGGGGTGGATCGTTCTTGGCAGTGGAAGAGCTTGTATGTCAGGAATTGAGGCATCATCTCCAGGAAAGTGGAAGGCAGAGGCAGGGCAGGGGAAGGGAGGACGGGCAGGTACCCTCCATCTGAGCACATCCTGAGGAGTGCTGCCAACCTTTCCTTCCTCGAGTCCCTGGCCGCTGTTAATCTTTTTGTCTCCACTGTTTTGATTTTTAGAATGTACATTGATGCCCATAAATGCATAGCCGCCTTCTACATTGGTGGCGGCTTCTCCTCCTTTTCCTTCTCATTTTCTTCCTCTTCTTCTTCTTCTTCTTCTTCTTCTTCTTCTTCTTCTTCTTCTTCTTCTTCCTCCTCCTCCTCCTCCTCCTCCTCCTCTTCCTCCTCCTTCTCCTCCTGCTCCTCTTTCTCCTCCTCCTCCTTCTCTTCCTCATCCTCATTCCCCTTCTTCCTCTTGACTCTATAACCCATTTTTAAGGCTGCATGATAGTCTATTGTCTGGCTGTATTACAATGACTTTTCCTGCTGAAGGGCACCTTGGTCATTTCCATGTTTGGGCAACAATAGATAAATCTGCCATCACCATCCTCACATAAGTTTTTGTGTGGACATAGAGTTTCAACTCCTCTGGGAAGACCCGGCAGAGTATAGTTGCAGGATCCTATGGGGAGACCAGCCTTTAAATTTTACTTGGTAATATGCAATTGTGTTTAAATAGCATGTATATATTGCATAGAAATGTCACATGTAAGTTATGTATAAATTTGCTTTTTAAAACAGCGGTATTTCATTGGAGAATGCTAGAAAGCTGTTCAATAAATCTTCCTCAGCTAAGGCAGCACTACCTCAGACCACTCCAAACTCCCCTGGGGCTCAGGGCAGTGCTCAGTCACTCTCCATTTTCCTTTGACATAACAGTTCTCAGACACCTTGTTTATCAGACATGGACGGAGGTTTGGTATAGTGCAGCGCACAGTGCTGGGCTGCAAACATGGTATTCTTGAATTCCCTAGTTTGCTTTCTGCTGCTGTGACAAATGCCACAAGCAAAGGCAACCTGGGGAGGAGAGGATTTGTTTGGCTTACACAACTCCATCACAGTCCTTCATGGAGGGAAGTCAGGGCAGAACTCAGTAGTCAGGGACCACAGAGGAGTGCTGTTTACTGGCTTGTTCCTCATGGCTTACTCAGTCTGCTTTCTTATACAACCTGAGACCACTGACTAAGGGGTGCCCCCCTCCCACGTCAGTCAGAAATTAAGAAAATGCCCTCACAGAATTGCCTTCAGGCCACTCTGATTAGAGGAACCTTCCCAATGGAGGTTCCCTCTTCCCAGGTGACTCTACATAAAACATAAGTAATAATTACTATTTAGAGTCAGCCTCTGTATTCATGGGTCACACAACACACACACACACACACACACACTCACACACATGAGGGTAGAGGAGAGACAGTGGGGAACAAAGAGAGAAATTCATAGAATCCATATCGACTGTGAAGATACAAAGCTATGATGTGTATCAAGTTGACAATCAAACTAACCAGCAGGCCACGTTTCAATGGTCTGCATGTTTACATCTCCAAGCTGATACTGTGACGGATCCAGGGGCCATGCTCTGAGAAACTCTGCCTTCAGACGGTGAGCAATGCCCTGAGACAGAGTTCAAGTTTGGGATGGGCTTTGCCAAAGCAGTCCGGGACTAACCTACTCCCTCTCTTTATGATCTCTGTGAAAAGTTGGCTCGGGCATGGTCTCTTGTTCCCCTTGAGTGGCTGGGGTTGGTGGCCAGTCCCTCTGCACTTTCCTCCTGAAAACTTGGTCCTCAGTCTAATCTATGAGGTGGCCGAGTGACTTGGGAAATAAGACTCAGGCTCCTGTCGCAGACAGGAATCCTGACTTCCGAGTGAAGGCAGAGTCACAGGATTGGATCATGCGCAGAGTCAAATGGATGGAGCCACCTCATCTGACACACAGAGAAATCAAAGGCAGGTGTGGGGCGTGGGCTCAGAGATGGGGTAAGGGCGTGGAACTGTGTGCTGGTCCTGTAGCCTCTTCTCTCAGCCAGTCGTCCTATGCTCTAGGAACCTTCCTTCCAAGCCTCCGCAGACCCAGAGCAGAGCCCCTCTGGCTCACACAGTCGCAAAAAGTAGGCTTAGTGCAAAGCAACGATGGGGACAGTCCTGGGTCTGTTCTGAGTGTAATTACCCTAGCCCAGACAAGTGTGCTATCTGCTGAAGCATCTAGTCACAGCTGGCTGATCTCCCACATTGCTGTTGTGAAGTAGCTATGACGGTTGCCATGTTACCTGCAACTTCCCGCTGTTGGGCTAAGAGGAATCTAGGCTTTTGGTTTAGGCTTTCTGCCTTCAAGCAGCCATGTTGCCCCGAGTATCCTGGCACCTGGTACGTGAACACCAGAGGGCGCTGCGGCACCAGCTCTTTCCCAAAGGGCTCCTACCTAGCACCAAGGGTTCCCAGGGCTTGAATCCTGAGAACCTGACCCACTCAGCCTTGGAGGCCTTGACTTCCCACTCTGCCAGGGGACTTTGTATTGGTGCTCATCCTGAATCTCTACCAGTACTTTTCAAAAGCTTTGTCCAAGGTAGGAAATGAAGGTTCACTGCTTACCATCTTCGTGGATTTCCAAACCTATTCTGATTTCCCTAAAGCTCAAATGTTGCTTTAAAATGACCTTAAAAGTAAGAAAAAATGCTGGGGACAGCTCAGATACATCATGCAGTGATCTGGGTTGCCATCTGATTTTTAGCCATTCCAAGTATTTGTTGGGGAACAAATCTGGGTGTCCACAATACACACAGGCATGATATTTTACTACATTTTAGGTTAGGTATCAACAGAGGAGTCTTGTTTGAAGCAAAACATCAGTAATAATTATTGTTCAGAGTCATATTTCCATATTCATGGGTGACAGAGAGATAGAGATAGAGATAGATAGATAGATAGATAGATAGATAGATAGATAGATATTGATGCATATAATCCAAATTGGCTGTGAAGATTCAAAGCTGCAAAGTGATGATTACAGACAGATATCACCATGCCCAGTACATTTACCTGTGACAAATACATGTACATATACCTGTATAAATATGTGCATATATGTATGAATATTTACATATTGAAGAGCATCTAATCTGTTGGGGTGCAGTTTTGTGTTGTCTCCAGTCCTTAGCAACAGACCTTAGCAACAGAGTGTACCACACCAGCTACACAGGACTCACATGGCATCAAAGACCGCGGTGATCAAAGGTATGCAGAAGACGTGTGCATGTTGTAAGCGGATGTGTGCATGTCTTCTTTGTATAGAAGGACCTTGAGCATCCATTGATCAGGGTATCTGGATAGACTGGAGTGGTCCTGAGACAATGCCCTCAGGTGCTGAAGGATAACTATTGAGCACATACGTGGAGCATGAATTGTGTTGTGTGAGCTAAATGTTTAACATGGGTTTTTTTGTCTAGCTTTACCAAAGTCCAAGGGGGAGGGGGAGGGGAGGAGGGGGAGGAAGGGGGAGGGAGGGGGGAGGGGAAAGGAGAGGGGATGGAAGGGGGAGGGAGAGGGGAAGGGGAAGGAAGGGGAGGGAGAGGGGACAGGAAGGGGAAGGGGGAGGGAGGAGAGGGGAGGGAGGGAGGGAGGGGGAGAGAGAGAGAGAGAGAGAGAGAGAGAGATATTAAATAAGGTTCAGATAGGCTGAGGGGAACAAATCATCTGGGGAGAGGTGATGTACAAGGGACACCCAGGTCTATCTGGAGGCAGGGGGGTGTGCCTTCTCTTAGCCTTCATGTGACATGAGCTGCCTGCCCTGTGTGACATGAGCTGCCTGCCCTGCCCGACATGAGCTGCCTGCCCTGCCCATCCATTCAGCAGCAGGTGAACTGTGGAGGGCAGATGTGATTACCAGAGGAGGTGAAATATTTCTGGGTAGAAACCAAAGCCAACAAAAAAATTTTGGGGGGGGGAGGGGGAGAATAATCCAATTTCAAATATCATTCGACACCTGTCCTGCGCTGGCGAGTACGAGCAAGCATCATGTGTGAAACATCACGATTTTCAGGAAGCTGGGAAACTAACAGCATTTAAAAGCTGAACGGAGATGTCAGATAAAGGACCCCACAATACCACATTCTGAGGTAACACTCAAAAACTCTCCTGCAAACAAAAACTCCTGCAAAGACATGTGGTCTGCAGCCAAAGCACCCCTCTACAGTCTTTCTCTCCTGTCTCTTCCTTTCCCAGGAAGAGGCATTGGGGTTGTCTTAGTCAGGGTTTCTATTTCTTCACAAACATCATGACCAAGAAGCAAGTTGGGGAGGAAAGGGTTTATTCAACTTACACTTCCACATTGCTGGTCGTCACCAAAGGAAGTCAGGACAGGAACTCACACAGGGTAGGAACTTGGAGGCAGGAGCTGATGCAGAGGCCATGGAGGGATGTTTCTTACTGGCTTGCTTCCCCTGGCTTGCTCAGCTTGCTTTCTTATAGAACCCAAGACTACCAGCCCAGGGATGGCACCACCCACAATGGGCTCTCCCACACTTGATCACTAATTGAGAAAATGCCTTACAGCTGGATCTCATGGAGGCGTTTCCTCAACTGAAGCTCTTTTCTCTGTGATAACTCCAGCCTGCACAAAACCAGTCAGTACAGTGGTCAAACGGAAAAGAAGCAGGAACTGAGGCAAAACTCCATCCGAACCCCCAATCTGCTGCCCTCCCGTCAGCTTCGCCTCTTAAAGACCTGTTGGTCCTCAGTTTCTTCACATCAGAAATGGATTTAGCTATAACCACAGAGAGTAGAGAGTAGCCACACACACATTCATTGAGTGCTGTGAGCTGAGATTGTGTTCCTGGCCTTTGTCGTTTCAGCATCATATCCTCCCAACAGACCACAGTGCAGCAAGCCCTGGTCCCTTTCAATTTCTGGCTGAGGAAGCCCAAGCCCAGAGACTCAAGGCTAGCTCACTCCACCTTTGCAGAGGTATAGCTCGGTCCAGCATGGTCTTGGCCTCCGCACCCACCGAATGATCATAAACGAAGCAATCATTGTCAGTTGGTCATAGAGGGACTGTAAGCCACAGGCATGTGCCCTGGAGAAAGGAGGTCTGCGACAACAGAGAGGGGCTTCTGCTGCCCTCATGATCACCTCACGTGGGAGTGAGTTTCACCCAAGAAGTAAAAAATGAGAATCCTCCAGTATCCTTTTTCTTTGTACACAGCTTCAGGTCTGCAGACTCTTTAAATGCAGCCGCCTTCTGGTCCTGTTGCTAACAGTGTGGGGCACACAGGACAGATTTCCCTGTTTCCATTTTACCACAGACAAAAAAAGCAGATTCCCTACAGCTCAAGGACTAGCCAGAGGCCACTGACAAAGTTACAGGGTAAATTTAACAGGATTGTCATAGGATTAAAAGACACACGTCACGGGTGAGTTGACAAGAGGACTGGCAAACAGCAGGCTCTCAACAGCTACTTAGTGGGAATGACAGGGACGGGCCTGCGCTCAGTCTTCCGCCAAGCATGGGCCTGCCACAGTGTGGTCCAAAGGTTTGCCCTGTCTGAGCCCTGCAGGGATCATTCTTTCCAGCAAACATTCAGTCGGCTGGTGTTTTTTAAAAGTAAATGCATGTGTTTTCCTATTCGCTCTAGAACTGGTGACTTTTGATTTTTATTCGCATAGCATAGTAATTCTTACTGGCATGGTTGTGCAGCTATGCTGACCTTAGTGTTAGTGACACAGAGTTGTGCACTTCAGGAGGGTCGATGATGCAGGTTTACTCCAGAGGCTCCTAGAAGGCTCCTTGGGGGAAGCTGGGCTGTGGATCTAGGATATGGCTGCAGGATTTAGGTCTTTTCTTTGAGCCTATAGTTTTATACCAAATGTATATTATCTGTGTGATTTTTGATTACCAAGAAAAGGGAATCGTAGTATACTTCAGAAAGATGACCCATTTCCCATAAAGCAAGAAGAAAATTTTTTTTCTAGACACCATGGATTGCTTTTTGATCATGATAAGGAACAGTTTTCTGAGCGTCTACTTTGTGCCAGACACAGGCTTAAGGACCAATCCTGTCATTAATTCTCACAAGCCTGTAAGATGGCTTTTAAGAACCCCCGTCTCCTGCCAACAGCAGCGTAAGAGGTATAGTGAGGACTGAGCCCGAGGATGTCCCCGCTGTCCCTTGGTCATGGCTCAGATCTGGTGAGGGAGATCCTTGGCCTGCTATCACGGCCTCTGCTGCAGGGCCTTCTTCTCTGAATCTCACTTGAAGATGGCTGGCACAGTTGGTTCCCATGACTTAGTTCCAGAAGCCATTTTGCAGTTCACCCTGTCTGCCTGCAGAGTCTCCCAGCTAAGGCCAAGAACCAAGCCCCTCCACCGTGCTTCCTGGTCACTGAGAACGTTGCCCAGAGTTGGTTGGATATACTCAAGTTAAAGGCTGGGAGCAAAAGTCACAGAAGACGGCCAGAACAGGCTGATCATCTGCTCAGGAGGCCACAGCCTTGGCGAAGGAAGTGCCTGTGTGCGGTGCTTTCCCCCCACACAGGGTGATGTCAGAGAGGCCCTGTCATCTGATAGTTCCCTACTCATCCTGCTGGCAGGTGGAAGGGAAAACATAGTTAAAGTTTAGTGGGCTTAATCTACCCAATAATAAAAATAATAATGGCCCAATTAATAGCAATCCTGTGCACTTTGTGAACGCTTTCATCTGTGAATCAAAGTGGTTTGAAGGAGCAACCATCATTAGGCTGATTTTACTGATGAGGAGAATTGACAGAAAGGGGTTAAGTGACTTGCCCTAGGTCAGAACTTGAGTCAACTCTGGAAACCAAGAGAAGGCCTGCTCAGCCAGTCTCTCTCTCTCTCTCTCTCTCTCTCTCTCTCTCTCTCTCTCTCTCTCTCTCTCTCTCTCTCTCAATCCTCTCTGGCACTTGAACAGCGTCTTTCATCAGAGAATCCTAAATTAATCTCCCAACAATTATCACCATTCATCAGTGGCCAACAAAAAAAAAAAAAACAAAAACCCTAGCCTGGTTTTGCCAGACTCTGGAAGCCCCTGAGCTGGGCTGCCTGCCTCGCCTAGGGTATCAGGCAGTGTTGGAGCAGAGGACACACTGAACCATGAGCCGGGTCCTTAGTCTGACAGCCATTCCCCATAGCTCCAGGCTATCGTGTCGAGCCTAGCTCTGAGTGTGTTTCTCCCCCCCCCCCCCCCCCCCCCCCGGTTTATTCCAAATGGAGTAAGCATAGACAACACAGCTTCAGGGAAATAAGCAGACCAGAGTCGGATGAACTGACCTTTGACTCTGTGGTTTATCTGCTGTGTATCCTTTGGTTGCTTACGCTGTCTTCAACCGCACACTCAGTGGGCTGGACTTCAGGTGCTCTCGAAATTGATGAAGTCCGCAGCCCATGTTTCTCTTTAACTTAAAATGCTATGAAATTATATTTTACACACATACTTCTTGATGCACTGTGTTATATCATACACATCATATAAGAAGGAATGAAGAACAAGAGTGTAGCCAAATATATGTATTAACACCACCAGTGGCTACCAGGTAGGAAGGGGCACCTTACTGAGGCATTGGGCCCAGGACACTTGGAAGACAGTTCACCAGAGGAAGCAATTTTTTATTGGGCATAGTCTAACAAAACCACAGATTTAAAAATAAAATCTTATCTCTGTAAAGAAAAAGAAAAAGCAGAGAGCACTTGTTGCTCTTGCAGAGGACCTGGGTTCCAGTCTTGGCACCCACACGGCAACACATATTTTTTTTTCCCACTCCAGTTCCAGGGGCTACAGCGCCCTCATCTGGTATCTGGAGGTACTGCATCATGTGGTGCACAGACATGCAAATAAAACAATACAAAAATAATAAAATACAGACAAAATCAAAAAGGGAAAGACAGACAGGAAGCTGAAAGGGGAAACAAGCAGGAGAAGTCACCTAGAGGTGTGGAACCCTGCTATGAGCTCAGCTCTTCAGTTGTATGTGCCCATCTTCAGACTTAGAAGCCACCGAGGTGTCATGACATGACTTGCCTGAGTCCCAGCAGTAGCTGAGATCACAGGATTTGAGCTCCAGGCTGTTCTGATCTCTGGGCTCAAATTCTCTCCCAGTATACTGGGAGGTTTCTATTACGGAGTACATTTTTTCTCCAGCACTTGGAAGGTGAAGGAAGAAGAGTCGGGAGTTCAAACCCATTCATAGCCACACAGCAAGTCTGAAACCAGCCTCTGCTGCAATGTACTGTTTATATATCCAGTAGCAAGCGTTAGGTTACTGCAGTGAACAGCTGGCACCTTCCTGAGGCTCTGAACCCTGAGGACCCAGAAGAAACAAGTAGATACAGTGAGGAAAATCCAAAGGTGTACCCAAGGCTGGGATAGCAGCTACCCCGAGAGAGAGAGAGAGAGAGAGAGAGAGAGAGAGAGAGAGAGAGAGAGAGAGAGAGAGAGAGAGAGAGATCTGAAGGTGCCAAGGTTAGTGGAGTGACAGAGAGCGGGTCCCTGGGGGAAGAACTGTAATGTGCAGAGGACGGGCAGTAGGGAAGAGCAGGAAGCTGGAGAAGAAACACCACCTCCCCTAACTTCTCCCTTCTTTCCATCCTCCTCTCTGCCCCCCCCCAACCCGGTCTCTTCAGCTGGGCTTTCCACTGACCAGATCAGTCTGGTAACTAGAAGGTGCCTGCCCTAAAGATCCCCTTTTCCTGGTGAGCCTCCTGGAGCAGGAAGCAGGGGCGAGGGCAGGCTAATCCTTGTGGAAGAACCCCTCTCAGAGCCTGAGGGAAGGGCTCTGAAGGCTGCCCTCGGTCTATGCTAAGAGCCCTGCCTGTGGATAGAGCAATGCACATTGTGAGCCTTTGAGTCCATTTTACAGATGAAGGTGTGGAGATCAAAGGAGGTTAAGAAGCTGATACCACTTCAGCAAGGAGTCCCTCTGGAAAGAAAAGGCAGGGCATTTGTGGTTCATGCTGGGATGTAATAGCATATTCATTCATTCATTCATCCATCCATCCACCAGTGATTATCTCACTATCAGTATGGTGGCTGTAACACCCTAGATCATAATTTGATAAGAAGTGGAGGTCAATATTTTTTTTTTCTTTATCCCTTCACCTGATGCTTCTTCCAGGGTTTTGTTCATGAATAGTCAGTAGCCTTTATTCAGTTCTTCTGGTTTGTGAGGGACTGTGCAAATAACTGGGCTGTGTTATCTCATTTAATCCCCATAATAACTCTCAAAGGGAGGGATCATTCTTATTGTCTCTCCTTTACAAACAGGAAACCCAGGCTTAGAGAGATTACGGCTGGTGGGCTGGAACCGAGATCAGAACCGGTCCTTCTGACCTTGGTGTAGGTCGGACTGGCCTTGGGGACAGTTCAGGTGCGGCCAACACTGAAAGCCTTTGAGGTCTCACCTCTCAAAAATCTTTCTTAGATTTCTTTGCAAAGCATCAGGAAATTGGGCCACTTGAGGATTCCTGGTTCCAGCCTACTTCCTTGGGACTTGGATTGCCTCCCTCCACAGGAAGCTGGGCTGGAGATTCTCACTGGGCCACTTCGACTTGGAGGGGAATGCAGGTTCACACCACGGGAACGATTCCCCCCCCCCAAAAAAAAAAGCCTGGAGCGTTCACCCTAGAGAGAACCAATCGTCCTCTCTCCTTTTCCAAACCAATGGCACCGGAGGAACACAAAGGGGTCAGGGCAGTAAGCAGCTAGGAATGTGGACTTTTCAGTCCCTCCTGGCAGGCGGGAGCCTCGAAGACAGCCGCACAATGCCAGACAAATACTCATCTCTTGAAGTAGTCCACCGCAACCCTGCTGAAGGCAGATAAAACACTTTCGACGGTATCACGTTTTATCTCTCCTTTGTGGGCCGAGGGAATGAAACACAGTTGCCAAACACAAATTAACATGTAATTATTTTCCTCGCCTGAATCATTTTCTTTCATGTGTCGGAGCATGCAGAGCAGAGAACACCACACCTTGGACCTTAATTGTGGTAATCAGGGCGCTGAGCCACGAGAAAGCCTGCTAACGCCTCCCCTAGCCTGGGCTTTCAAGTCGAAGCAGCTGAGCCCTCCGCCCTCCACTTCTGTTTAAGAGAAAGAAGCTAATGATGGGGGGAGGTCCTAAGGCAGCTGCAGCCAATGGCAGACCTGCTTAGCCACACACAGGAAAGCGTCCACTCCCCTGAATATAAAAGCGACCATCTTGGACAAGTGACTTCACAGATTCGTAGCTATCATTGTGCCCCAACCCCACCCCGCGATGCCCCCAGCCATCTTCTGACTATTATGTGCTTAGTAAATTTAGGACCACCTGTCATTGTATGAAAGCCACCATGAGAAGCGTGTCCTAGGGTCCATCTGCAGAGATGCTTTTGATATTTGAGTCACGTGATGAATGACAAGGAACTAGACCAAAGAAGGTTTGCTGCAGACCTCTGTCGCAGTGACTATCTCTTGACCCCTCGAGATCCTTGCAAGCTGATTTTTTCCCCTCTTTTTTTGTTTCCTGAGTGTGTGTGTATGTGTGTGTGTGTGTGTGTGTGTGTGTGTGTGTGTGTGTGTGTGTTTAACATGGGTTCTGGAGATCAAACTCAGGCCCTCATGTTAGCAAGGCAAACACTTTACAGACTAAGCTGTTTCCACAGCCCCAAAGCCCAGTTTTAAATTTATTTTGAATAAGTCGTTTTTTCTTCTCTCTCTCTCTCTCTCTCTCTCTCTCTCTCTCTCTCTCTCTCTCTCTCTCTCTCTCTCTCTCAGCAGATACAGGTAACACCCACATGTATAAAATGATGGTTTAGTCACCAGAAACCACATCTTCACGTGCAGGAGAATCACCGCCTCCCCATCCTTCTCAGGCATGGCTGTACTTAGAAAATTTGTGGGTAATTAAAATACAGTGCATGCTTCTCTTGCTCAGATTCTAAAGCTCAGGACACAAGTTCAACTCCAGCCAGAGGCAGGAATTAGGGATTGGGAGGCTAACAACCTTACATTTAATTAAGTAATGTATTAATCGGGGCTTGTTTTTGAGACGGACAGGCCCCATTGACTCTAGAATCCATTTACTCTTCTTCTAAAGGTATCATTATGATGTGTCCAGACCACAAAAGCTATTAACACCCAAACCTGAATATTCTGGTTCCCTCTCGAGATCAAAGACTGAGTCTCTTCCCTTTTTTTTTTTTTTATAAATCTATGTTCAAATAAAGGGTAGAATTAATTCTCCATACATGTAGTCACCTACGTGCGCACCAACAGTTCTCCATCTAGTCACCAGTACTGTATAGGCATTCTGTAATTATTGCCTGTTCTAAGAAATAGACAAGGAGGAGGAGGAGTGGGAGGAAGAGGAGGTAGAGGGGGGAGGAAGAGGAGGAGGAAGAAGAGGAGAAGGAAGAGGGGTAGAAATGTGGGGAGGAAAGGAGGAGGAAGAGGTAGAGGAAGAGGAGGAGGAAGAGGAGGAAGAGGGGTAGAAATAGGGGGAGGAAAGGAGGAGGAGGAGAAAGAGAAGGAAGAAGAGGAGGAGGAGGAGGAAGAAGAAGAAGAGGATGGTCAACCCCTGATCTCAGGAGGAGACCAGAAGGTGTAGACAGGATAGGAAGCTCCAGAGTTCTGGCTATTGTGGCTAAGAGGGAGAAACTGCCCAGGGATCTTACTCACGGTTGCTTGCACATGCTAAACAGAAACCCTTTCACTGAGCTCCACTCCAAGCCCAGTAATGAGTTCTGAGTCCGGCTCTGAGATGATGCTGGAGCCCCACTAGCTCACGGCGACTCTACTAGACTGCACCATGGTTTCCAAATACTAAAAGCCCACGTCTTCCATTTTGTAGAAATCACAACATCATTCACAGGCAAGAGACATGCACATTTTAGACACATGGCTATTGTTTTCTTGTTCTCTCTAATGCCTACTTCAGTCTAAGCAAACAGCACAGCAGAAAAGTGAGCCCAAACTTATCGCATTTGACAGTTACTGCAATGTGAGCGTCCTGGCTGCAGCCATCTTCAGAGCTACGCACATGCTATCACAGCAGCTCACCACGCCACAGGCTCTCCATCCGATCCACTCAGTGGATGTAAACACTCTTAAAAGCATCCGAGAGTAGTAAAACGTAATAAAATAATTAGAAAATGATGAGTTTTCAGACTTTACAGCCTTTGTTTTTGATATAATTTATTTAATTATAAGTTTTTATAATTCAATCTTTAATAATTGCTGTATTTAGCAACAAGCTTGCAAAACCCTGACTATTTAAGAATTGGCTCTCACAGACGGGTAAGGGCAGGCTCCGGCACATCACCCAGCCAGAGAGGTCACGGAGGGTTTCTTCAAAAAAGCCATCCTGGAGCCAAGAGGAAACTTCACAGCGTAGAGGGAATGGAGCTCAGGACGGCAAGGTCTACCTCCTGTGGGTTCAGATCTCAGCTCTGCCCTACTGCCTATCTGACGGTGTTGGCAGTTGCTGTTCAACACCTCAGGTTCCTGTTGCTTCGAATGGATCAAATAAAGCCTAAATCCCAGGGCTGCTTTATGCATGAGGTATCTCACCCCTATGAAGAGTTGGTCTTCAGACTCAGGGGGCTCATCAAAGCGTGTGCCCGCTGCAGGCAGCTCAGAGGGCGCCTGGCTAGAACCGGAAAGCTGACCGGAGGGAGTACCACCTTTGCTACTCCTTCTTGTGCTCCAGACCTGATGCACACTTTGGGGAAGTTCATTGCTCCATGATTTAAGTGCCTGTGAATTGCACAGGCGCCCCAGTGGTTCTGCTGCACTAGCGATGTTGTGAATACCCATCACGGTTACCCTAACCCTTGCCCCTGGAGGAGCCACATCTCCCCATATCCGGTAGACTTGGAGTTTACCAGGAGCAATGGGAACACAGTGAGATTCCCAGAAGAACATCAGGTTTGGAACGCTGTGGCTGAGATGTAACCAGGACCGGATACAAGTTTGCTTTTATATGAAATGACTAGCTTGCCTGTTTACAGAGAGCCACTCAGAGCCCTGCTTTTTATCTAGCCTGGGAAGATCTGGCTAAAAATTTCTGGTGCCTTTTCAGTTAAATACCTACTGTGTGGCAGGGGCTTTCCAAAAAAGGAGGAGGAAGAGGAGGAGGAGGAAGAAGAGGAGGCTTGGACTACTATGCACAGATGTGTGGGGAGTCTGGAGACAAGAGAAACTCCTCAGTGTTTCCAAAGCAGGCGTGTGTCTGTTGACTTCACTGAACCTTTGAGGGCGCTCCATGAGGCCAATGTTATTAGAGCCATTTTAGAGATAAGGAAAATGAGGCTCAGAGAAATTAAGTGAATAATAACCATGATTATAATTTGAGTGTGATTTCCAGGCATCAACCCAATCTGCCTTGCAGCCACAGGGTGAGTAACAGCTACTCATCCCTCCCTGGTCTCACTGATGAGGACTCTCAGGCTCAGCCAGACATCTAGCGTGAGCTCTGACCGTGAATCACGATAAGATCCAAGCTGTTCTCCCTGACTGCCCGGGGATGGGACACAGAGCCTCAGAAGTAGAGTCAAGGATTGAAAACAGTTGAGATTTTCTTCCAGAAACTGGGTTCTTCCTGTCACTCTCTCACACTCCATAGCACTTAACTCCTAGGTCTAAGTCTAGGTCTAGGTCTAGGTCTAGGTCTAGGTCTAGGTCTAGGTCTAGGTCTAGGTCTACGTCTAAGTCTAAGTCTAAGTCTGTCCCCTCCACAGGTAGAACACTGAGACTCGGTGTTAGGATTCAAGGCCAGCATGGACCACCATCTGAGTCTGCTCAACATCGTTCCTTCTCATCTCTAGGCAGCTGTCCAGAAAAGTAAAGTGGAAATATGGCCCGTCCTTTGTCCTCCCTTGAGGTCTCGATGCCCTCCCTGGAAGAAGTGGCTCAGCTCCCCGGGATGAGTGAGAAACCGCCCACTGTACAGGAGAAGCTGAGGAGAAAGACTCCTGATGTCAAGCTTGCTGAGTGAGCTATTAGTCCTACATCCGTCTCTTCACTACCCAATGGCCTGAGCGGGCCTGGCTCCTCACGCCATCTGCCAGCTTAGCACTCACTGTGACCAGTGAGCCATTGGTCCCAGACACTACATGTAATCTCATCCTACGATGTCACGAGCAGAGCCAAGAAGACAATGACGGGAACCAAAGAGTCTAAGAGACACATGCACACAAGGACCAAGTGTGTTCTGTGCACCACATGTTACTAGGAGGTGGGTCCGCCATAGCTTTCAGCTCGCCTCTGTCCAGTCTATCTGGTTTTCCCAATGGAAGAATAGGATTCATCCGAAATACTCACTGGGAGATCACTGGACCCTGTGTCCTTGGGTTCCCAACTCTGCTGACCATCCTTGGGCAGGTGGATGAGTTTCCCAAGCTTGCAAACCTCCTCTGTGAAACAACGGGATATAAAATGAGTATTTAAATCTTCCCTGTGGCTCTCGAAGCTCTGAGGTGAAAATAACTAACATGTCCCTTGTCCAGACTAGCCTACCCATTTTCCAGGTGAGTAAACCAGTCGTGCAGAGGATAGATCATTTGCCCTGATTTACACGACTGGAAAGCAGCCATCCCAACTCCCACACAGAAGTCATTGTCTGGGTTGTGTCAGGAATGTCCTTCCTCACGGGTGTACCCGGTCAGAAGAAGCAAGAATCTAGAGAAACTAAGCAGATGGCATGCGTATACATTACAATGGGTTTGTTAGATTGTTTTACAAGATATGGGCTGGGTAGTCCAACAGCGGCTGTCTATGCCTTGGAGTGTCTGAGAGGCTAGTAGCTGCTTAGCACATAGGCCATTGTCTCTACAGCTCAAGGCTGGTGATACAAGCCTGGGGTTTCCTGGAGAGCTACTGGCTTTGGACAGTCAAGGAATCTGAGTTCTGGAGTCAGTGAAGGGGAGGGGCGATTGTTGGCGGCAGGGTGGGGGTGGTCCGCGGTATGGGGTGAGGGACAGAGGCAAACATCCCTGTTTGCTTGTTTGTTTGTTTCTCAGAATCCTCTGTATTTGTAACTGGAAAGTTTTACCCACTTTAGGGGAGGGGGGGTTCCCCCTTCACAGACGTGTCCTGCCTTGGTCCCAGATCCAAGCTAAACCATCACATGGGCTTTCTCTGAGCTATTGGCATTCATTTCTAACCCTGACTCCAAATCAGAAGGCGTGGGCCACCGAGAGCTATTCAGCCTTGGAATAACTTTTTTTTTGTCCATGACAATGGGCTAGTTTCTACTACTTCAAGACAGACAACACTTCAACACGGGCTTTTCCACTTAGAATGGGGCTGATGTTCCATATTGTCTGTAACAACAGGACTCACTGGGTCCTTTGGGTTTATTCTTAAGTCGAAGGGCTGTTATTATCTGATCATTTAATCATGCTGGATATAGGCATTTTGTTGATATAGTCTAATATATACATATATAATAATAATAATAATAATAATTATTATTATTATTATTATTATTAATGAGAATCTTGGTTTTTTGGGTGCTAACCAGTACAAATCTAGGCCCTATGGTTCAAAACGTCCATTCCTTCCTCTTCCCACCACACAGCAAATTTGGATATGATGTCTGGACCTGGCCAAGGTCTTTGCAGTCCCTCTACCCCAAGGATCTTGTAGTGAGGAGTCTAAGGGGGCCGCCCACCCACCCACATAAGAAGAAGAAAACATACTCAGCTGACAACTCCCTCCTCTTCCCACTCACCCATGATTTCAGCAAAACCTTTCCATTGTAGAACATTTTAAAAACAGATGTAAGCCAAAATAATGAATTGTAAACGGTCCATAATCCCACCCACTCAACGATAATAGCAGCTAACTCTCAGTGAGTATTATCCCAAATATTTTTCTACTATGTGTGCCTTTAAGTACCTAGCAGAACTTGAAGGGACAGGTTGGGTATTCCTTCTTTGGAGTGCTTGGGACCGGAAGTGTGTCACACTTTTCACACTTTTTTAAAAGTGTTTATGTTCGGAGTCTTTGCGTATGAATGATGTGTCATTGTGGAGATGTGTGTAAATCGAAACACAAACTCCATCTATGTCTTATATACACTCTCACACACAGCTCTAAAGTCATTCTTCATAAAATATTTTGGTAATTTTGTATACAAAAATTAAGGATTTTTTCTTCTTTTTTCACTTATAGTGCTGCCTCAAGTAACCCCCAAAATTGAGATTTTGAAGAATTTTAGGCTTCACATGTTTACAGGTTAGGCATGTTCAATGTAAGTAAGCTTCAGTTTTGGTTTGGATTGTGAAACAAGAATTAATTTTACAAAGTTTTGCTGCTTAAGATATTATATTTCAGGGCCTGGAGACAGGAGTCAGCGGTTAAGAGCACTGGCTACTCTTCCAGAAGACCCAGGTTCAATTCCCAACACCCCCATGGTGATTCCTAGCCATCTGTAACTCCAGTTCCAAGGAACTCAAGGCCTGCTCCTGAACTCCTCAGACACCTGGCACACATGTGGTACACAGACATGCAAAACACTTATGAGCATACAAAAATAATATTTTTAAGATATACAATGTACCGTCCATATACAGGATACATATAAAGTTAAAAAGAACAACCAAATCCTCCACCCCCAAGTAATTACTGTTTACCGTCTGTTCTGTGTCTTTCACAGCTTCAGCCACAGAGGATAATATATACACAATGTACTTTTTGTACAAATGGAAACAACTTTGTAGTTTTCAGCGGTTATTTTTCCTGTAATCTTATCTTGTGGGCATTTGCCCAGTTCAATAAATACAGTCCTATATTACAATTTCTAATGATCACACAGTATTTCACTTTGGCACGGGTGTCATGACTTGTTTAACCGTTCCCCCATTGTTGGTCATTTTCATCGTTTCTGTTATTTTCTTGCAAATGGCGTGGTGAAGAACAACCAGTCACACGGCTATGCTTTGAGCATTTCGGTTGTTTAAAATAATCCCCAAGGCCAGCACGGCTCCATTTCAAGGTAGGCTGACTTTCAAAGCTACAGACTTCATGAGAACTTTGCCTCCGGGACACCCAAAGGTGGAGGTTTCGGGACCAGCACAAGGAGCACGTGGTCTACCATCAACTGTACCCCGATGAAGATGAGAACAGTGGGCACATGTGGGAGCACCATCTCAAGCCCTTTTGTCTAAGATCGACACCGTACGAGGCGATGCTAGGCTCAGCCCAGCCATGCCTGCCCCAGCTCGGGGAGTCAAACTGTGTTTCATCACAACACTTTTCAAAGCTCGGTAACTTCCAGTAATTGATGTTCACCTTGTAACTCCTGGTCCTTCCTCATCATAGCCCTGTCCTCCCTGGGGCCACTCACCCTAGACATGTCTAGCCAACCACCTATTATGGTGTTCTGTGTCTCTGTGGAACTTTCTGGAAGCTCCTGGGGAAGAGTGACACCCCCAGACCACCTTCCCTGGAGAGTCACGGTGAGCTTCCCTACTGGATCAGCTCTATCCTCTTTGGGGAGCTCCCAGGAAACTTCAGATGTTTTTTGTGAGGATTCCCTTGAAATCTCAGGTCCTACCTAAAACTAAAAGATAGCCCTTCCAAATGAACGTTGTGTCCCCAAAATAATTATATTGGGGTGTGTATGTGTATGTGTGTATGTGTGTTTGTGTGTGTGTGTGTGTGCGTGTCAGATTTTCACAATTTACAATCTTATGCTAAACTCAGTCCTTAAAGCTACACACTGTGTTGTTCTTCGGGTCCCATCTCCCACAGAAGCAGGTTGTAGATATTACTGGTGAGTCACCAGAACTCCTGGTATCTCCACACTGCCAAGTTTCTGTGGGCATTGTGGTCCCTTGCACGCATCTGTAAATAAGCTTTAGCCCCTTGGGCTCCAAATTTCTTCAATGCAAAAAAAAAAATGTACTCCATTCTGAATACCTAGTTCTTCCTCTGCTGCACACAGCGTAGTTGAAGCAAAGTTGAACTGTAGCAAAGTCCCACAAATAAAATTCACAGTAGAGGTCTCATGGGCACTCACACATCTTCTCGGGTGGACCCAACAGTACTGTATTCTACACACACAAAGCTTCCCAGACAGAGCTAACCACAGGCCCCTCAGATGTTTGCTTTTCTCTGTATCAGGTGTCAGTTAGGAGTTAGGCATTCTAGGGAATAAGCAGGTTGGACTCTGAGGACGGGTGCATTTGTGTATTCCCACTCTGCTGTTCTTCTCCACCGGTCACTTTAGAATTTGCCCCTGAAAAGCCACGAGTCTCTGCATTTTCTGTAGCCAGTCCATTTCTCACATTTAACTGAGATTGAGCCTGGAAGATGTCTCCCAGGAGGCATGACATCTCATGCTGTCTGGGAGATCAGATTGTGACCTCAATTGGAGCCATTTCCCTGGATTCAGGGCTACTCCATTTCATCCATTTCTCTCTAAACTCTTACATTTGGAGAAAAAGAAACAGCCTATGCAAAACTTAAGGAAAAAAAAACAAATAAAAAACATCTCTGTGTGAGCTATTTCCTGTGCTCACTGTAGTAATAAACGGAGCCCAAAAGCTGTTCTTGCTATGATTCTATAACCCGCTGTTCACCTCTTCTGCTGCACATGGTGACTTTGAGATTCTGTAGGTCCAGCTCAAAGACCCGAGACTGAAGCTCAGGAAGGAAAGATGGCTTGAGGTATTGCGTACAGCAGTGAGTACAGGACGTGGGCATCCGCAGGAACCTATAGTGTTCTAGTTAGCCTTGTCTCTCCGTTAGATTTAGCAGCTCCGCCAAGGTGTAATGATTAGCTGTGCCTGCACACAGCCCTTTCCTGTAGACAGAGAAATTCCCTCTTGGAGGAAGCATGGAGCAGGTGAAACTCACAAAACTGAGGACACCTCCTGCCCAGCGCTTACAGAAGCAGTAAACGAGGGGAGCCTTCTGTAGCACAGCTGCCTGCAAGTTGCCTGGGAGACTCAAGTGACACAGATGTTCTGAATTGTCACCCATTCTTGCGTGAGACTTGTTGGTGATGGAGCCATCCTAGTCACCCGTGCTCCTGGAGCAACCCTGCTCCTCATTCAAGTTCCCGTAAGTCACACCAAGAAATCCATCCTCTCAGCAAGCTCTATTGGCTCAGAATCCTTTACTTTGGCTGGTCCTTGTCTTGTCTATCTGGAGTGCACAGAGATCGTCTCCACACAAGAGCAACGCAACAGCGTTCCTCTCCAAACCCAGAGAAGGACTGAGTTAACTAACTCGGAAGGCCCAACATGGAAAAATGTCATTTTTCCCTCAGGAACTGTTATGAACTGCTAGCTGAAGAGCTCCACCTCCACCTTGTGATCAAACTCTCAAGTATTTTTCACAGTCGTAGTCACAAGCATTGCATACACATTCTCTTAAACTGTCTTTATTCCATCCAAGTCAGTGTCCTCAGAGTTCCCTGAGTTTGCTGTGTATCTTCTTATTCTTCACAACACATCCTTCCCTGAGCCTGGCTAACCTTCCCTCAGCCTAGCCAACCTCTCATGACATACTTCCTGTTTCCTCTTCCTCTTCAACCCCTGATACCTTCCTTGAGGAAACCAAGGTATGGTTGGATCCTGGTACCAGAGGGTGGTTCACAAGGTTGGGACTGGAGAGTGGAGGAAGGTACCATTTGATTAGTGAAAAGGTAAACATAAAGTGATATCTGACCCTCCTGCCACTATTGATTTGCCTGTCACGGGCTGACCATGAAATGTCCATCATATATTTGATCCAACTGATCCAAATATTCTCTAATCATAGTTACTGATCTTGCCAATTAAAACTACCAAAGGAGACTGCGCCTGTTCCTTGCCTCCAAGCTGTTCCAAGAGGATATTATTTAACTCCTCTGAGGACGTGTGTCTTCCCAGCAAGCCAGCGTCGTCCCTGTGTGCACAGAGCCCCTGCTCAGCTTCTGTAGAAAACACCATGATGTATTGAAATTATATTTTCACAATCCACCTCTTGGGCTGGGTTACCATAGATTCAGAAAGAGCAAGGGCTGCAAATGCTAGCTAAGCATCTCCTGACCAAAAATCCAAAATGCTCTCAAATTAAAAAAAAAAAAAGTTTGAGTAGCAGCAAGATGATTCCACATTTGTCTTCAGATGCCAGGATACAGTCACAATGCGGATTCCCTAAAAGTACTGTATAAAACTAGTTAAGTTATACACGTAAGACCTGCCTGAAGTGGAACTCGGTTTCCGATGTTGACTTGGGTCCTCCTATCCCTGAGATATTTCATTATGCAATTGAGAAATATTTAAAGACGAGAAAAAAATATACCAGATCAAGAATGCCAGCTCCAAGCATTTAGGATAAGAGACCCTGGAGCCTTACTACATCTCCAGAGCCCAGGAAATCTGTGTGCCAGAGAACATCAGGAATCGAACAATGCAATCCCTCCCTGTCCTTAGCAGCAGCCCGCTGTCCGCCCGCTTAGCTCCCACACTCCTCTTTTGGACTGGCAGCCACCATCTCCTAGAGGTCAAAGGCCACGATTCCGTGTCTCTGCATCAGTCTTGCGGCAACAGACAGCATCCACGCAAACAGCGTGAGGAGCGTACACCCCGCAGGTCCAGGAAACCCGATCCCTTGTCTGGCTGTCACGGCAAACCTGTACCTCACATCACATCTCTAGCAGAGGTGTCTTGATTTGCCAGCAGCCTTGTTTGCTTGAATCACGCCTGTCTCCAGGGTGGGCTTGATGTGGGACAGCCAGCAATGAGCTCTTTTCGCCCAAATAGGCTGTCGAGTTACTGATGACTTCAGATGCCAAGAGGCTTTGATCAAGATTTCTGCGCTGGGCTGTGTGTAACCGCGAACACTACAGCCACGCTGCTTTGCATTAGCATGTGAGTTCAACACAGGCTGCCCTGGGTTTTATTTTCGTCTTGAAAGTCATTTAACTTAGTAATGACTTGCACAAAACGGGACGGTTCATTTAGTTCTGCGTCTTGTCCCACTTTCTCGGCGGAGAAGCAAGTTCTGTGCTGCGGGGGTGAAAGCTGATGTATTTCCCGTTGTCTGGGCACCGCGGCAGCCTGTCCCCACCTGGTTCACATCCATTAGGAAACCCATATGGGGTTTGCGCTGCCAAAGTTTGATTGAGTGCGAGAGTCGGAGCTGACGGGGTAAGAACGAAACAAGAACAACCTATACCGCTAACAGCCAGTCTCTAACAAGCTGGTATTTGTTAGAAGATATTTTAATATGACAAATGCTGGAGGTTGTAATGGCTTTTAATAAAGTGTGTCCAGTGATCCATTATGCATGGAACTGGCTTCTCAGAATATGGAATACGGACCACAACAATTCTGTGCAAAGGCACGTGTCTCTCTCCACCACAGTGGCAATAGGAAGAACAATAAATAACAGGTTGTAGGGTCATCTAGGATGAGCTAGTGAGCTAGTCCAAGGCACCCCACTGGAGAAAGAATAGGTGAGGACTTCTAGAAGTGCCAAGATGCAAGGCAACACTGACAAGAGATTTACTGCATGCTTTAGAAACTTGAGTTTTCTGGACCTTGGTTTCAACAACCACAAATGAAAGACGGGATTATTAAAAGCCCCTCTTCCTGTTAATGTCTGTCTGTGGCACTGTCCAGCCCGGGTTGAGAAGCTGCTTGGCCAAGTCCTACTGACTGTCCATTTTCTGTGGCTTTAAGCAGAGTAGCTAAGATTGTAATAATTTACGAATGAAAGAAGTAGATTTTGGCTGATAGCTCTTGATGCTGGCATAAAAGGTGTCAAGAAAGAGTGGTGTTGGAGATAGAAACACTTCTTCTGAGGTTCTAGTACAGCCTCCTCTAGGTTCGAGTACAGCCTCCTCTCAGGTCACAGTGGAAGGGTCCGTGGGTATGTGAAAGAGACACGGTGTGAGAGGTTACCTCAACCTGATAACGACTCACTCTCAGAACCAACTCCCAGAACTCCATCCTGAATGCCATTGGCCTGTGAGGGCTCTTTCCGCATCACTAGGTTTCCTCAATAGGTTGTACCTCCAACAGTGTTACATCGAAGAATCCACCCTCAAAATGTTTCTGGAAACATCCTCTAACCCCATTATAACAAGTGGCGATTCCCAAAGAGGAATCTTAGAACCTGTGAATGTGACCTTACTGGTTAAGTAGGGCTTTCACACATGATTAAGCTAATGATTTTAAGATAAGGAAATCATCCTGGATTGCCCTACACTCCAAACCCAAGGACATGTGTCCTTGCAAGAGTTACAGGAGATTTGGCTGGACAGAAAACTACAAGGTATCACAGAATTGGACTCCACCTTTCCAGAAGAACTGACACCAATGCTTCCCACATCATTCCATAAAGTAAAAAGGAAGAAATTATTGCAAACTCTTTTTAAGAAGCCAGTATTATCCTGATTCCAAAACAAGACAAATAAAACTGGAACCAAAGTACAGACAAATCTCTTTGGTAAAAAACAGATGCTGAAACTCTCAGTAAGATACACATTCATATAAACTGAATTCAAGAACAGAACAAAATGATCAGGCACCATCTTTGGGATGGGTTCATTCCAAGCTTGAAGGGATGATTCAGCAAACGTAAATCAATAAAACTTCTGACAGAGGGTTAGTGCCTGAAATTTTAAAATAGCTTTAAAAAGTAAAGAGTCAATGAAGCAAACAACATGACTTAAAAATTATCTATGTGGCTGGAGAGGTGGCTCAGCACTTAAGAGCATCGGCTGCTCTTCCAGAGGACTGGATTCAATTCCCAGCATTCACATGGCCTCTCACAACTGTATTTAACTTCACTTCCAGGAGGATCTGGTGCCCTCTTCTGGCCCTCATGGGCATTGCATGCATGTGGTGTATGAAGTCAAGATACACAATAAATAAGAGTATATAAGATCTCCTCAAACTTTCTAATTAAAAAAAAAAAACTAAAGTAAAATTTCAAAAGAAATAATCTATGGTACTCGATAGACAGTCTTCAAAGGAAGAAAACACACATGGTTAATAAAGGCCTTTAACATGTCCAACATGTTTACAGGAAATGTAAGTAAAAGTACCTTGAGATTCCATCTCATTCCAATCAGAAATGCTATGATCAAAAAGACTAGCTAACAACAAATGCTAGCCTGTATGTGTGTGTTGGAAGGGGTGGGGGTGGGGGGTGGGGGTGGGGCTTATGCACTGTAGTGTAAATTGGTACACCCACTTTTGAGGTTCCTCAAAGACCTAAAACTGGGCTGGTGAGATGCCTCAGTGATTGAGAACACTGGCCACTCTTCCAGGTGTCCTGTATTCAGTTCCCAGCAACAACATGGTGGCTTACGACCGTCTATGAAAGGATCTGACGCCCCCCACCCCCCGCAAGCAGATGTAATTGCAGACAGAAGACTCATACATTTAAAAACAAACAAACAAAACCAAACCAAAACCAAAAACCCTAAAACTAGATCTGCTATTGACCCAGCTTCACCACATCTGGGCACATACTACAAAGACCTCATACCATATAACAGAGCTACCTGCATTCCCAGGTTCACCATGGCTCTGCTCACAGTAGCGAGGAAATGGCACCAGTCTTGATATCTATCAGCTGATGGGCAGATCATAAAAATGTGACACATATACACTATGAGAGTTTTATTTACCTGTAAAGGAAAATGGAGTTACAAAATTCTCAGGGAAATGGGTGGATTTAGAGAACGTGCTGAGTCAAGTAATCCACACCCAGAAAGGCAAACGTCCCAGATTCTCAATCGTATGCAGATCCTAGATATGAGTTTATAGAGTTGTGTGCTTAACATTCTGTGCTCATAAAAGCCAGAAAGAGAGAAAAGAAAATACCAGTGATGAGAGAGGAGAATTCTGGGGAGGGAGAAGTCTAAGCGAGAGAGATGGGAGGAAGAGGAGGAAGAAAAGAGACCGTAACCACATCAAGGAAATGTGAGAAAGCCATATAGAAGCATACTGTTTTGTATGTTTACTTTAAAAAAGTACAAGTAAGCAAAACCACAAGAATTTGCATGGAGACACCAGAAGCCATAGATTATCAAACAAAAATCCCAGTGCCAAGTGTAGGATACCTCCTGATAAGCTCTTGGCCAGGGAGGCGCGCCAAAACCTCCCGGAGGATACAGGCTACTGCCATTGTTCTTGGTTCCCGCCAAAACTCGGTGCTGTGACCCTACTGCCGAAGACACTGCACACTGCCTTACGGGACATGGAGAAAGAAAGCTGGGTCTGTGATAAGCACATCATCTCTGCTGGCCTGGGTAGCGTTGATAGTGTTAGTAGATGCCGTTCAGACTGCTGCGGGAGGAAAGTCACGAACAGTCTCATTCAGCTGTGAATCTTTCAAGCTACAACCATGACCCACCCACCAAGATGTGCCTCTATTACAGTACTGGCACATCTGTATGGGGCTAACCAACTGCTCTCTGATTGGAATTGAATCCCACTCCATAGGAGGGCGCTCGTGCCTCTTACCGTAAACCATGATATAAACCATAGAGTAATCAGAGAGTCCACGGATGCGGAGGCCCGGGGGGGGGGGGGAATCTACTACCATTGCTGTGCTAAATGGTCATATTGCCACGCTGCTTTCTGAATCACGTGTGTATACTCACAGATTGGTGCCGCCCCTTTGCCAGAGACGCTTCCTCCCGCCACAGGCAAGTTGGATATGAACTAAGCAGTGAACATTATCATCTGTTTCTGCATTTAGGGGAAAACATATCTTTAGAGTCATTACTGCCTGCCTGGAGCCAGAACTGCCCAGCTCCTTTGTGACCTGCTGTTGTCGAAAATGAAAACAAAAACAGAACCAGAAAGCGAGCGAAGAGCCGCTCGCCGCTCTCAGGAGTACCAGATTCTCCTGCGTGGGCCTGTGACTACTATCCAGATCCCTGCAAGGGATCTTTCTCCTCCTGCTGCGTGAAAATATTGGGTGAGAGGGCCGGCTTTCTTTGTTTTATACCCACTGTTCTAACATAGGTATCAGCTTCACTCCTTTCTATTCTGTAATGCATCCCAGTTTAACAACGTTAGATAGTCAACTGTGATAAACAATCTCTGGAAAAAAGCATGACTTTCCCAACACTTTCATCTCTGCGGCATTACCACCATCAGGAAACTCAAAATCAAAGAAGCGAGGGGACAGAGGGATGGCGAAGAGCACTGTCTGTTCTTGCAGAGGACCTGGGTTCAGTTTCCAGTGTTTACATAGCGTCTCACAACTTTCTATTACTCCAGTTCCTGGGGATATAATGCCCTCTGCTGGCCTCTGTGGGTACTGCAAGCATATGGTGTATATGCGGGCGACTATCCATGCATACAAAGTAAAAAGCAAGTAAATAAATGGGAACTATATTTTAAGCTTCTAAATTCTGGGTGGATAATGTTTCTTCCCCTCCCTCTCCGGTCAATCAATGTTCATATCCTGTGTGGATGGAGCCTCCCATCTGAGACCTCTCCAGCTTAGCTCCAGGACCCTTCTCCTGCCTCTGACCCTCTCCCATTCTGCAGACAAATGATAGTATTCTTGGTCACTAAATGTGAGTTCTTGAATAGCAAGCAGCATGCTGAGGAGACCAGCATTGGGCAGGATAGCTGTGGCATTAGGACAGCCTATGGTGACACTGTTGTTTGAAATCTTATAGGAGCGGCCTTGTACATCATGTGAAGTGCTCCACTCAGTGCTCAGGCAGGTCATCCTGACCTCTGGAGACACGAGTCCTACCCTTGTATTTCTTCCCTCACCAGGGCCCTGGGAGATTTCCTGTAGTCTGAAAACAAAATCACCTTTTGATTATTCCTTTCTTCACAGCACAAGGGAGAACTCTGAAGAAAATACTAATTCACATGGTATTTTTAAAAAGAAAGGAGGAGGAGGAGGGGGAAGGAGGAGAGAAAACATGATCACTCTCTGTCCCAATAGAGTGGTGGATCTTTCCGACATTCTAAGTAGACATCACAAGTTACATAAGAGCCGGCCTGTCCAGTCCACATGACAGAGATAGCTAATGATTCAGGGCCATGGCCAGTGTGGCAGAAAGGGCTCTGGCGTTCCCAGTAGTAGGGAAGGGACAATCAACAGCTTGGGAGTGAAGGGTAAGAAAGGCAGGAATTTAACTCCAGTTGTGTCTTTTCATTCCCTAGGCAGAGGGCTCCCACCTTGTGATGGGAAAGGTAAGTGAACTGCACCCACAGAGGATTAGTCCATTCACGATCTCGCAGTAGGCTTGCCCAGGACCCCTGCTTGGCCCTCCACATGGAAAATTATCCACATGTGATGTGTAACATGCTTCTGCCAGGGAGGAGCAGAGAAGGGGCTCAGAGCCATGGCATTCTGGCCCTGTCTGGTACCCACTTATCTTCAGGCAGCACTCCGTCGATGTGCTGGTCCAACTCTTCCAGGCCTAGGCACTGGCCTCTCTTCTATCCACAGCCCTCTGTGGTCAAAGTCCATGGCTGAACTCAACCTTGAAGTTGCAGCTATTTTTTATTTTTACATCTCTATTATAAGGTGATTACATTTTTTTCAAGGTTTCTCCCATATTTCAACCTTCCTAACATCTGAATGTAGATACGTAACATAATCATATGCTTCTCCTGAAATGATGCTTTTGAGCACAGAGCTCTTCTCCCAGTTGATGAACTGAAGACCCAGCACTTCATCCTCTCTGCTGTAGGGCTAGTCCTTCAAGCGCACAGCTCTGTTTGTGACTAGGGATGTTCTGGGCAGTAATCTACAACTGGTCCCTGTGCCAAAGCCATGCAGACACCTGGGGCTCCTCAATAAATGAGTATGAGAGTAAAATTATTTTTATGTGTTGCAAAAGACAGATATCCCTCAAGACATGTATGACCCACAGCAGTGTAATAACTCTGTCAAGCCAGTCCACATTCCAGCATTGGTTGGTTAGATGAATCCCAGTACCCACTCTCCTGGGGAGCTATTGGCTCATCCACTGGTGATGGGAGACTCGACTATTCTTTTTTGAGAATATGGCTACTAATAGGCTTCCCATGTTCCAGTGGATGGCCCCACACACATGCGCAATGGGCAGCACTTATTGACCTTAACAGAATACAAAATAAATAGCATAAACTCGAGAGGGGCGTACTGGGGCAGACAGTTGTAGATGGAGTTGGCGTGGAATCTTGAAGTGGGCATGACCCTAATTCATTGTGTAAATGTATAAAATTCTCAAGAACGAAGAAAACTTTTCATTAAAAGACAAAAAGGCGTCCTGTTTAATTCTTGATGGGTCGTGTAAAACGTGCATTGCTATCCTTTCAGAATGCAGATAAGTATGCAGTTGCCAATGTCTTTATACCATGTGTGACCTGTGGGTGCTTATCTCTGCGGTATCCATGACAGCCATTTCACCAAAGGCAAGGGACACTCCTTCTTTCAAACATCTGATCGCTCGTTCACGAATTCATTTATTCAGCAAGCACATGCCGACCCCTACCAGGTTCAGAGTCCTGGCGGAATGGTGAACCTCTGAGACATTCTAAGTGCGAGCCACAAACTGCGTATCCCCTGCCTGATTCCTATAACATCACTGCCAGATGATTTGGGGGATTGAATAAAGTGGGGCACCATCTGTGAGCCAAGGAGGACCAGATCCTAATGGAACTCGCTTCAACTTAGTTGCCTGGGGGAACCAATGCTGGGAAACAAACTCCACACAACAGGGAAGATCTCTGAACAAGAGGATACTTCAAGTAGCATTAAACAATTTGCTGGGAAGGACCACAGGCATAAAAGACCACTTGATGGTCTCAGTGTTCACATGCTAAATCCAGTTGTCTCTGCAAGTCACTACCATGATTTCACAAGCGCAGGGCCAGCCTGCCTGCTGACTCCTTCTCACTTCCCAAAGCAGAGGAACAATTGTAGGCTTGATCTGCCTAATCCAAACCAGTAGAACTACAAAACAAATGGAGCAAGGCAAGAAAGTTCTCCCTGTACCCTTCCTCTCGCTTCAACCCAGAGCTTGACTCAGCCTGGCACCAGGCCTTCAGGCAATGTACAGCTTCATTTAGAATTGATGGCTTCTTGGTTTGATGGTCTGCCAGGTACTGATTCATTCTTTGGATTTTTCTTTTTAAACTTCCTGATATTCACCTGATACTGGGCCACTTCACAAAAGGGAATCTGCCTCACTTCTAAATAGTCCAATAAGCCATTGCATTGCCGGTCAGAATTCCTGTGTTAACATTTGATTGTCGATGTGAAGCTAGAGTCTTGGAAGGCAGAAGGGTATGTCAAGTTACCTGCTTCTTAGGATAGCAAAAATATACACAGACCATGCTACATAAGTGCAGCTGCAGTGGAGAAACCAAATACCTGTTGGGCAAAGTGATGACTGGATGGGATGAATGTATTATAACTGATGTAGAGGTGAATGGAAGGATGGATGGATAGATGAATTGATGTATAGATAATCATGGATGGATGGATGGTGGATGGATGGATGGATGGAGTAGATGGATAGATGAATGGATGCATAGATGACTTGGTATATAAATAATCATGGGTGGATGATGGATGGATGGGTGGATGGATGGGTGGATGGATGGATGGATGGATGGATGGATGGATGGATGGATGGATGGATTTGATGATGTGATGTATGGATGGATGGCTGGATGAATAAATAGATGGGGTGAATGGATGGATAGATGGATGGATGGATGGGGCAGATGGATGGGGTAGATGGATAGATGGATGAATGGATGTGATGGATGGATAAATGGATGGATGGATGGATGAATAAATAGATGGGTGAATGGATGGATGGATGGATGGATGGGGTAGATGGATAGATGGATGAATGGATGTGATGGATGGATAAATTGATGGATGAATGGGATGGAATGGGATGGGATAAGACCTAAGAATATATGGATGATGGGTGGATGGTTGATAGATGCACATATAGATAGATAGATAGATGGGTTGGTAGATGGAATTGATGGATAAACAATGGTAGATGGCAAATGGGATGGGATGGGTGAGAAAAGGAGAGATGGAGGAAGGGTAGATGATGAAGCTCTTCCAATGTCGTGTGGATCACTGATGCGCAGTTACTGAAATGAGGTGAGGGCAAGGACTTCAGGGTAAGTCTATTGCAGTGCTCAAATGGCCTAGACTGGGAGTCAGGACAACTGACTCAGTTTGAAAACTGGACCCATTTCTTCTGTTAAGTGTTCAAAGAAGCCCTTTCACTTGACTCTTCCTCGGGGTGAGAATGGTCACAGTTACTGTTGTCATAGTTTATCATGAGAACCAGAGCAGTTCCACGGTCCATAACCCATAGTCTGGCTCAAAGTGGGCGTAGTAAACATGAATATTTACCTATCATATTCTTCTTTTCCTTTTCTTCTTTTTTTTTTTTGGTAGACTTGATTTTATGAGAAAATGAAGATTCTAAACAAAATTGAGCAGGAAGTAGGGTGATTCCATGTGCACTCTGTCCCCTGTCCCACAGCCTTCTCTGCTGTCTGCATGTCACACCAGGAAGCATGTTCTGGAAGTGATAAAGCTACATTGATTCATAATTGCATACACACACACACACACACACACACATGCACACA
This sequence comes from Tokudaia tokunoshimensis, assembly GCA_036184795.1. Classification (NCBI taxonomy): domain Eukaryota; kingdom Metazoa; phylum Chordata; class Mammalia; order Rodentia; family Muridae; genus Tokudaia; species Tokudaia tokunoshimensis. The sequence goes on from BTHU01000022.1 coordinate 11,369,134, forward strand.
CACACACACACACACACATGCACACACACACACACACACTTTGCTTTTAGTGGCTAGACATTTGTTTTAGGCTTGAATATTATTCCACTGTAGGGCTGTACTACATACAGTCTATCCACTCACCTCCAAATTTGGGCAAATGTTTAAATAAAGCCGATATGGTCATCCTTAGAGGCTGTTGAGTGGATGTGAACTTTCAGTTTGTTGAGGTAAACACCAAAGAGTATGATCACCGTAATGAGAAAATTCACAGGAAACTGGGAAGCCATCTACCAGAGGCCACGCTCCCCTGCACTAAAGGTGCCCGTCACACCATATCCAATCAGTATTCGGTGGTCTCAGTGTTCTGGACTTGGGTTGTTCTAACAGGTGTAAAGAATAGCTCACGGCTTTAATTTACAACTCCCTAATAGCCCATGATGCGTTATCTAATATTATTCTTTTTAATTACATTACAGGTTTCTGTAAGAATGAAATGAGCTAATATAAAGTGATTAGCTCTGCAATGCTACTGGCCTGAAGCATAACAGTTATTCACACATAGAACAAATAAGATAAGAGAGAAGGCTGGGCAGAGATGGGTGTGCTGAGGACCAGACTGGAGTGGTCAATCCATGTCTGTGCCCACCAATAAGTAAACAGCATCCATTATCTGTTAAAATATCCTAACGTATCTATAACTTGCCCATCACTGGTGCCTTTCAAAGCTGTTGAAAGTTGATCAGTGGAATGAAACCAGGTAAATATTAACTACTTCCCTCCCTGCTGAAAACCCGTGGATGCTGGTAGTAGTAAAACATTTGTCAAAGGAAGCCCAGTGTCATTGAGGAAGATGGTGATGAGAAATTATCATTTTATACATACATGTATGAACATACACATACATACACACACATGAACACATATAACGGTGGTATGTGTGTATGCACATACACACACTATTGTATGTTATATGTGTTCCTGTGTGTGTGTGTGCATATACATGTGTATGTGCATATACATGTGTGTGCATATACATGTGTGTATGTGTTTGATGGTACTTTATAGTCACTTACTTATTAATTAGATCATCTCAGGGTCCCTGAGAGGGAAATAACAAATTGGCCCCATGATTTTAGAGAAAGGAGAAGTTGAATCACTAGGCATCTGGTGTGACGAAGAGTTAGGAAGGAAAGAGACGCTGATTCCAAGGCCTGACTGAGGAGGACATCTCCAAGCCCCAACTCCCATCAGGCCCCTAAGACAAGGTCCTCCCCATAGATTACTCTCCACCACATTCTGATCAGACCGTGTTTGAGTTATTGTTCAGTTGACATAAAACCCAACAATGGTGTAATTAGAAGGTTCAACCTCGGGTGCCTGCAGGGAGGGCAATTATTTGCTGCGAGATGAGTTGTGATAAGGAAGGAGAATATCATTTCCCTGCTGTGCTAGAGTCTACAGTTCAGAACTTGTTAGAGGTGCTGTCTTTAATGACCGTACAGACTTCCTTAGAAGGTGCCATGTTTTTTAACTTGCTGGAGAGGTCCTCGACAGGTCCTGCCCTGTCCCTTTCCCCACCTGCCGTGCAACAGAGCCAGCAGCAAGTGCATCTCATGAGGAGGACCGCTGACTCCATCTTCCCTCCTTTCTAGGACAGCACCTGGCCTTGGCAACGGGAATAACAGAGCAAACTAGTGTCTTCTGAGCACCAAGTCTGCCACACTGACCCACTTTACACCAGGCAGCAGCAAAGCTAGAAAGACAGGGATCCCAGCCCAGGTCTGCCGGGTTCTGAACTGTGTGGGTGTTTTCTCACTTTCCCTCTGATGTGGTCTGCCTCAGTATGATGGGAGAAGCAATCAGTCCACATCCAGGCCATCTGACTCCTTGTAAGCACTCCTGGCTAATGAGACGGTTAGTTCTGTAGTTCTCATTCCTTACCCTGACTCATGTTGACTCTGTGGAGAGCTCCAGGTCAAGGTGACCCCACACCAGGTGTGTTTCCTGCACAGGAAAAGGGCCAAGTTGTGGGGTTAAAATATGTCAGGGAGCTGCCTAGTCATGGCTTCTGCGGCTAGCCTGTGACTCAGCTCCACAGGGGCTCTGTCTGGTGCCCCCTGTCTCTTTCCGTGTTCGTCTCTCTGTGTCTCTGTTTCCTTCTGTCTCTGTCTCTCCCTCTCTCTCTCACCCTTCCTTTGTCTCTGTCTCTTCATTTATCTGTTTCTTTGTTTCTCCCTCTGTCTCTCTGTTTCCTTCTATCTCTCCCTTTGTCTTCTCCTTTCTCTCTTTCTCTCCCTCCTTCCCTTTCCCATCTCTGCCCCCTCTCTGTTGTCTGTCTGATGCAAAATATGTATATGTGCATATACATGTGTGTGTGCATATACATGATGATGGTTGGTATATGAGAGAAGCAGATTGCCCTACACCTAATACAGCTAACGAGGAGAGAGTTGAGGTGACTGAGGTGAACCCAGACATAGGAGCTGTAGATTCCTGGCTCCTCTCTCTACTGCTTAGTAACAGTACACACCCAGCCTCTGACTGCTCAGTGTGTCTGTGTAAGCAGAAATTTACACACACTCACACAGCCTCAGCCACAGCCAGCCTGGCAAATAACCCTGAAGAGCCCAAGACGCCATGTTTTAACTGTCATCCCTTCCTTTTCCACCGTGCCCTGGGATTCCTCTTTGCAAGCTTGTCATCCATTCCCAGTCACCTTCACCAAGGAGCAGAGAAGACATCTCAGAGCTGCTGGGTGTGCCATTTCTTTCCTTGGCCAACAGTCAGCTGCAATGAGGGGGAAAGAGGAGGGATGGAAGGAGGAGACCGTGGGCTATTAGAAAAGGGATAGGAAGTGTGAGTTAAGGTGCTTTGAACTGGGTGGCCTAGCTGGGAAATCTGAGTCCACTTCCATGTAAGTATAAAGTCTGAGACCATATATTCATGTACGCAATGTACAATTCCTGAGCCTCCTGTCCTGTGAGCCTGTCTGGGGCATGACGGGATGCCCCAGGTGACAGGATGAGGGATGACGAAAGCAAGAGATTTGATTCCTATCTGGCTTTGGTGAGAAGGTCTTTTTAATGTGATGATCTCCTTCTATCCACCATGTCACTGTGGTTTGACTTATCATGGGCAAACAGTCTAGGAATATTAATACTTTTGGAGGATTCCAGGGAACTCCATTCATGAACATGTGCACGTCTTATACCATGCGCCATTCTGAGCACTGTAATGAAATCCCCTCCTATCTTACTTCATCCTCCCCAAGATGTGATGCACCCCTTTTTGCAGCACATCCTTGCTGTATAGACTGCCCACTGATGGGTCACCTAGTAGCCAGCTCAGGTGACAGATTGGAGAGGATGGTGTCCGGGTGCTTGTTGTCAAGTTCCTTAAGTGACTTCAGGATGGCAGCAGTGGACCGCACCATAGTGCATAGAGGAGATGTGAAGCCCTTCCTTGAAGTGAGAAAAGGAAGTTAACAGCTAACAAGGAGAGAGAACAAGGCACGCTGAGGTCCAAGGTCTGTGGGGAGAACAAATGTTTTCTTTGTGAGATGAGAAGGTAAAGAGACTTCTGCTGGCTTTACTGTCACCCTTCAGAGTACGCAGGGACAATGCAGGGGAAAGCAGAGTCTACACAAGCCTCAGTGTTCTCTGTACCATCACACACCCATTGGTGCAGTCTCTAGTGGCATCCTGTACAGAGAAGGGAGGAATGCACCATATCAAAAGATGCAGAGAGGGGCTTTTCACAACTCTTACCATAAGACACTGCTATAAATGTTTGACCTTATGATTAGTTATTATTAATTTCTTACAGTGCCTAATTGTGTTTGTGTGTATGTGTGCTCCCCAAAACATATTAATGCCATAGGACATATGGCATAAGGACCATTATTTGCATAGATAGATAGATAGATAGATAGATAGATAGATAGATAGATAGATAGGTTTAATTCATTGTCCAACCACCCTGATTTTTATGAGAATAAGAGAGTTTTGCCAAGCTTATGACACAGACTCAATGACTAGTGGAACTTGTTTACTTGCTCATTTCTTAATAGTTTTATTAAGTAATAAGTTTTATATGCAATTTCTATGCAGGTATATGTAATTCATATGTGTTCATCCATTTACAATGCACAACTCAATAGCAATGACAGGTATGTGCAATCAATAGCACAGTCAATGCTAAAATGCTACCTTCACCTCAGGAAGAAACCCAGCCGGAACTATAATAACAACTGGGTGACTCCAGACACACCCATGGATGTAATCGCGGCACAGTTGTTATGGAGATAACCAATTCTTTTCTGTGGATTTAGGACCCTTTCCACAGGACAAAACCCATGCCTAGTTCTGTGAATCTGGCCAAAGAACCTATGAGGAGAGAGTTCACAGTCTCCTATCATTTTGCTAAATAGTATCAAACTGATGCCTAAATTCATGCCTCTATACCCATAGATTAGCCATCTGTCAGAATTCATTGGGGAAGTTTCATTGTATGGAGGAGAGTGGCTAATTAGAAACTCACAGATGGTCAAAGCATAGAGAGTGAGTGAATTTTGGAATGCTCAGCCAAGCTACGGACATCTGTATCACAGCCCCTCCCTTAAGGCTCGGGGACCATTACTAAAGATGGGATGGAAAGATTTAAGAGTCCGGTTCTGAGGAAAATCTAGGATAAAACAGTGTCTTCGGGACATCTCAGGACTACTGCCTTCATGGACTCACACCATCTGTAGTTGCCTGCCCAAGACCAGAATTCTAGCATGGAGGCCTTGCATGCGCCTGGGAGGGATATAATCACCCAACAGGAACCACATCTTACCTTTTCGCCCTTTCCTCTGATTGGCCAGTGGAAGGTTAGCTTAGGAGCCCTCCACTCTAGCTGAAGAACTGTTGAGATCTGAAGACTTCTGGGGGTTGGAGGGGTAGGGGGGAAATAGTTTTCTTTAATGGTGTGGGCCCTAACAGGGTGACTAGGATGACCACACATGCTTGAATATATTAGCAGCAGAGACAGAACTCAGTGGGTTATTAAAAATAAATAAATTGAGAAGTTGGGGAGAGGTATGGGTAGGATGGATGGATCTAGGGGAGCTAGAGGGAGGGGTGGCAACTAAATAGTATTGACATATATCATATGCATGTACAAAATTCTCAAAGAACGAATGTGAATGAAATATTTATTCTAAAGAAGCATCCATCTACGTATCACCCATCTGCAAGCCTCCACCCTGTTGCCCAGCTTTAAGAACTATATGTTCTTAAACATATAGAAACAACTCTTTCTATCTCTAGAGGTGTCTGTATTAAGAACCTCCATATGAATGAAATAGCAAAAACCCATAATATTTTACAGGTGATTTCTTCCACTTACCACCTGGCACGGTCTGTTAACCTTGTAGCAAGTGTCAGTGTTCCCTATCCTCTGGTGAGCAGACAGTTTTTCATTGTGCGTGTGTATGAGTTGTGATGGACCTGTCTACTGAAGGATGCTGCACACATTGTTCTCACCGCAGGGCTGTGATGAACAATCCTGCTATAACCATGGAGGAGGTGGAGGAGGAGGAGGAGGAGGAGGAGGAGGAGGAGGAGGAGGAGGAGGAGGAGGAAGAAGAAGAAGAAGAAGAAGAAGAAGAAGAAGAAGAAGAAGAAGAAGAAGAAGAAGAAGAAGAGGAAGAAGAAGAAGAAGAAGAAGAAGAAGAAGAAGAAGAAGAAGAAGAAGAAGAAGAAGAAGAAGAAGAAGAAGAAGAAGAAGAAGAAGTTCCCTCTACAAAGAGCAAGCCACTGTGCCGGGCATGAAATGGAGTGGTCTCGCACTGCTCACAACACCGCTGTGGGGAGAACGTGGAAGCAATGACTCACAGTGAGGAAGAAGAGTTGGTTAATGGGAGCCCTGCTGTGGCAGGGAGGGATATACTCACCCAACAGAAACCACATCTTACTTTCCCACCCTTTCTTCTGATTGGCCAGTGGAAGGTTAGGTACCAGCAGACCCTTAGCATCACCTCAGCCTGCCACACAACAGCAAGTGGCAAACTGCAGGAGTGGAATAATAGCTTTACTTCTCTTCAATGTGTTCCTTTGTTCAGTTAGCCTCCTGAGGAGGGAAGGTTGTACTTCCTTATCTATGCTAATAATGTGCTCAACAAAGCTGTGAATTGGCTTTTAAATTATCAAGTGTGTAATTTGATGAGTGAGTTTGTACAAGTAAGTGCTGGAATGACTGCTTCCTGCACAGGTGTGAGGGGAAGGGTGCTGAGGCAGGGGATTGGGAGAACAGACTGCTTTGTGGTCTGGGGAAAGTCCCCAAACCTCTCTGAGTCTTTCGCCAAACACAATGCCCATCGGGTAAGATTCACTCTCAAACACCAACAAGCCTGTGCAACCCTGCTGAGTTGGCAAGGCTGAGGATTGGACAAGGCAAGAAGTGGTATTATAGTGGAAGACCCAATATTATAGTATTATAGTATATAATATATAGTATTAATATAATATACAGTATTATAGTATAGTATATAGTATATATAGTATATATCATATAGTATATAGTATATAGCATCTAGCATCTTCTGTATGTGTATGTGTATGTATATGATATATGCATATGCATATGATATATATATGTATATGCATATGATATATATGTATATGTATATGCATATGTATATGATGTATATGTATATGTATTATATATGTGCACATATATAGTATTATAGTATTTAGTACCCAATAATAGTATATAATATACATTATTATAGTATATAGCTTATAGTACCCAATAATAGTATATAGTAGGGGACTCAAAATAAGAAGTATATAGTGGGGACCCATAAACCAGTCCCTTCCCTTCCCTCCCATTTCCTTCCCTCCATATCTTGCCAGTTTAGCGGCATCACCCACTCATGAAAGGTCTGAATACCCTAGTGAAAGTCAGAGCAATCCCAGTGTGCTGGACAGTAGTTTAATCTGGCCCTTGTTACATAGAATTGTTTGTGTGGCAAGCACGAGATGCATGTCCCACAGAGAAAGTGTCCATTTTTGTAAATCCTGGGACTAAACACCAGTTTCTGTCCAAATAGTTGACTATGTTACTAGCAGAGTGGAGTCTCATGGAAAACAGAAAGAGAAAGCCAGAAAGGGCGGCCATGGATCAAGGGAAGATGCCGGGGGCGGGGCAGGGGGGTCTGCAGTTTCCTCTATACCTTATATCTTCTAAGGGTGAGTCTCAGCAACCACAGATGCATCCTTCCTACGTTTTTAACATCTGGGGAGTCATTTGGAGACATGCAATGTTTTCATGGGGATTATAAACTGAAATGCTATGAGGTTTGGATAGAGGTGTCATAAGTCCGATATGAACAGGTAAGGCAGGTAGGTAGGGTACAGGAATCGGGGGCACTGGAGAGCAGACAACTGTTAATACCTGGAACAGGGGCCCATGGATGTCAGGGCATCACACACACACACACACACACACACACTAAAATATACGAACAAATTAACAAAATGGAAATCCAAGTTTAATCGTGGATCCTTCCATTTTACTGATAGTTCAATTATTTTATTATTATCAATGAGTATACATGCACATGTGTGTGTATGCACCTGTGTGTGTGTGTGTGTGTGTGTGTGTGTATGTATGTATGTAGATGTACATAACAAGTGTGGAGATCAGAGGACAACGTGGAGTCATTTCTCTCCATCTTTACATGAGATCAGAGGATCAACTGAAATCTGTGTGGCCAGTACTTTGTCCTCAGAGCCATCCCATAGCCTGTCGTGGGAGTTAAGCAAACTGTCTTGAGGACAGCCATTTTGAGATCTTTGTTATGAGTACCCTGAACACCAACTCCAAGTCTCTACCATTTGAGAGCCTGGGAAAATTGCTTGCCTTGCCCCATCAGATCAACGGAAGAGACTAGGGATCAGGTGAGGGTTCCTCTGGAATTTACGTCACAGGAGCCCCCCTCCTCCCTATATCTATTTGTGCTGGATTCCAAAAATTTCCCTTTCCACCTTGGGGTTTAATCTCTGGCCTGCTCTCTCCTTCCCTCACGGCTGCACCTCAGGGGTGAGTCTCCAGGCTCTTTTCTGTTCTCTGGCCCCAGCACACAGTAGCTAATGTTCACATTCTGCCGATCACATGAGCAAATAAAGACAGAGAACACACAGGTCACTTACAGGAAACTGACTGACTAAGGATAAAATACTGTGGGTATTAACCCTTCATCTGATTAACCTATAGTATTTTCTCCCATTCTGTGAAGTGTCTCTTCTGAAAGCCTTCTGGCAATGAAACGTTTTAACTCTGACGAAGCAAAATGTATCTACTTTGTTGCTGCTGTTGCCCCACACCTTTGGTTTCATAGTCAAGAAATCATTGCCAACTCCGCTATCACAAACATTGCCTTACCCTGTTTTCCCTCTTAAGTTTAGATCATATTCGTTTTGAAATAAATTGTGTCTATAACATGAAGTGTGCAACTTTATTCTCTATTATATTTATATTTATATTTATAGTCTATTGCATGGGACTGTTCAGCTTCCACCAGCATTCTTCGTTGAAAAGGGACGTCTTCTTTTTCCGACATGCAGCCTCATACCTTTAGCCTTATCTCTGAGGACACTAAGTTGGGGGAACCCTGGAGCATAGTATCAGGTGTTTTCAAACAGCAAGAATTTGTTTGAGGTCATAGAGCTGGTAGCACTGGTGCTCAGATGACCACGGCAGCGTGAAGACAGCGGTCGTGATAATGGCGGTTGTGATGGCTGTGGCAGTAATGGGGCAGTGACAACCCTAGCTACTTAGCACTTGCCCTGTGCTGGGAATGCTGCCAGGGGAAGATATCCTCACTGTGTCTTCCCAACAACATTATTATTATCTCTGGTTCTACAATAACAGAGTAAATTATGAGAAGTGAAGTGACCTTGTCCAAGAACCATTCCAGGACAGAGCAGAGGCAGAGTTCGAAGCCAGGGTCCTCTGCCAGCTGCTGCTGATTCCAGTGGTGGGTGGCACCTCAGGGCAGCTGCCGCTGCCATTTGTGTCTGTTCTGCTGGTGTCCCCTGGGAGTCAGTTTGATTGGTAAGGCCCAGTGCAAAATGGGAGTGGGGTGGGGGTCTACAGCGCCTGGTACAGTGATTGCTAGGGTGGAGAATCCCTGAGATTAAGCCTCCATTGGTTGGGAGGCAGCAGCAGGCACCCCTGGGTCCTTTCTTCCACTCTCTTCCCTCCCCACCCCAGCTCCTTGCATACAGGTGCTAGTGGTATTTATGCAGCATAAAGCCCTTTGGCTTTTGAGATGAGCAAAGACTTTCACAGATGCCAGGAGTTATATAAACTGACAACCAGCTAGACAAGCTTCCCACGACAGTTCACACCCTAACTCATCTGTTTCTGTGCTTAGAGCAGAATGCAGTGGGAATTTGTGTGCAGAAACACAGGGGACAGCTCAGACCCCATGGGGTAGCCCAGAAGGCATCAGGAAGTGCCTCTGAGCCTGGCTGAGGCTCCATGAGACAGCACGTGCTCCCTTGTCCCATCACACAAAACACAAAAATAAATTGATCGAGAACTGCAGGATGCCGAGCACAGTGCAGAGACCCCAACTCCACTGGTTTCATACCCAAGATCACAGGATCGTCTTTTTTTTTTAGAAGAAACCAAGATATTAGACTTTTCCGTTTCTTGTCTTGTGCTTCCGGGATCCTTGAATCACTCACAGGTCAGCTCTTCCAGCTCTGGGAGCCTTTATCAGGAGAAGCCTGTGACCCAGGAGTCAAAGAAATCCTCTCACTGAGAGCCACACGATGTCAGGACGTGACTAGGAAGTCAAAGCTGTTTGCTGTTAGTAGGCACTGACCACTCTGCTTAAGTTTGAAAGTCAGCCAGAAAGCATGCGCTGATCTTCCCCAAACATCGGGGGCCAGGGCTTCCTACAGGTGAGCCAGGAAGTGGAGTACGGCTTCCCTTTCTCTTCCAGAAGGATGCCATGTTAGGCACCAGTTCAACTAAGGGTGCTGAAAAGCTTGGCTCCTCAACCTCCCTCTCAGAGCTAAAATGTCCCCCTGAATATTATTCCTAGGCTAAAAGGAAATAATTTGGAAGCTGTTACTCACGGCGTGATAACTGGTCTCTAATTTCTCAATCAGTGGACTCGGTGGTGGGAAGAAAGACTGATGGACAGTACTCTCACCGTATTCTACCCTCCCCAGCCCCCGCCCCCCTGCCCCCTGCCCCCTGCCCTCCCGTGCACACATCTGTCTCTGACCGCCTGCCTCTTCCCACCTAGGACCTGAAGGACAGACACAACTGGGCACATCTTACGCCTTCAGAAGCCAACAGAGACTTTTCCACTAAGGGTTGATTTGATTCTTCCAGCGGTAGTAGAAATGGACACAGCCTTCCCCTCCACTTCATAGGACAGCTTAGGTGACTCTGTCCTGTCTTCTGGTTGGGCTGCCAGCTATAGGGTCCAAGGTGCTCATATGGATTCTGTTCTATCAACAACATGTGCCAGTCTGTTCTTCCTACTGTCTGCCCATTCATTCATAAAACCATCTAACAATGAGCTCTACTCTGAACACCAGTGAAACCCAGGAGGGGGAAAAGACAAGGAGGAGAAGGAAGAAGAAGAAGAGGAGGAAGAAGAAGAAGAAGAAGAAGAAGAAGAAGAAGAAGAAGAAGAAGAAGAAGAAGAAGGAGGAGGAGGAGGAGGAGGAGGAGGAGGAGGAGAAGAGGAGGGAGAGGGAGAAGGAGAAGAGGAGGAGGAGGAAGGTGCTGATGATGGCAATGACAATGATAATGATGATCACCATGGTGGTTATAATGATGGTGAAGATGATGGAGGTGAAGATGATAATAACATCAAGAGAAGAAAGAAAAGAGAGACTCATTGCTTTTTTTTTTTTTTGGTTTTTTTATTGTGAGTCTAGCCTTTAACAGCTGAGCCATCTCTCCAGCCCTGGAAGACTTATCTCTATAAACACCATTTATTGAGTATTTACTTTTTACCAATGATTTGAGCATATCTTCTCAGTCTCCCAGAGACTCAGCGACATACGTATGACCAGCTTATGTGTTACAAATGGGGAAACAGATGCCCAGAGTCTGTGTTTCTATAGTGAACAGCATCCAAGCTGAGACAAAAAGCCACTTGTGTGATTCTAAAGACAGACCCTCTTCACCATCAGACACTAAGTACTTGGTCATCAGAGAGTAGTTGGTAAGTGACAGGCCCAGTGTCTAGTATCCAGCAGGTGCTCAATATATGCGCTTTTATATTTGTCTGTTGTTGGTTTAGATGCTGTTTTCAAGACTGCTGAATCTGAATGCAGGGAGCTTTGCCAGATTTCTAAGCCCGTTTGTGAGCTCAGGGTTTGAAGGGTAGGGGAAAGGTGGGTCGTGCAGCCCCCAGCTCTAGGGATGGGTGGTTCCCACTCCTCCTACTGGGACAGAGCACCCATTGTTGATTGTGCTTCTGCATCCTACCCAGTCATTAGCATTGGCAGCTTCATATTGAGTCTTTGTTTTCATAATTCATTTACCTGCGATGACATAATAAGAGGAATATTGATTTAATCCCAACTTCTCTTGGCCTATAGCCCATATCAACCAATAAAAAAGAATTGCTAATTGCAGGGTACACTTGCTCAACTGCGGCATCTGAACAAGCCACTTAGATAGCAGTGGGAAGCAGGCAGAATCAGCAGCCAAATGCCCTATTCTAGGCTTGGGGTACCATCTTCAACTCGGGACAGCATTCCACAGCAAGGTTTCTGATTTCTCCATGGAATAAGAAAGAGGAGCTAACAGGATCACCAGGGTGAAGGCCAGGCTAGAGAATGTTTCACACTCGCATGGGCAGAATGTCAGGTGAACTGTCCTCTGCTAGGACACGATTTTGATATTTATTGGTTCAAATTGCCTGGCGGACTCAGTCTTGCGTAAGACTCCATGGTCCGTTTTAATCCTGGCGTTCTGGAAGCCACAGTGATGGTAGTAATGACTGGGTTTACCTGAGATAAAAACTGAAAAGGAGATAGGAGGAGGGTCTACAATAATTACGGGGGGGAATGGGGGGAGCTATGTATACTTTTGTGTAATCTGGAAAGGCGATTTATGAGGCTGATAAAAGTGAAAATAGGTTGTGGGTGGAGCCCACGTGGATTAGCTGCCCCAGAGCATTCTGGGCAGGAAACGAAGGGGGATTGATCCTCATCCATCTTTTGCTCACTTACTTTCTGAAGTGACCGAGATAAGGCTCAGTGGAATATAGACTGTGGTCCTTCAGTTGCAAGTCATAAGGACTCCTGTTTCCGCAGATTGGAAGGCAGTGAAAGGATTTGTGTAATTAAACCCAGAAGGGAGGATGGGCTGGCAAGAACCGCCCCAGTCCCTGTGCCTGGTCTAATGTCTAGAATCAGAGTTTAGTCTGGCTGATTTAGCTAAGCTTGGCCAGAATATGGGTCATTTGTTGTTCCAGGAGGCCTCTAGCCTAGCCTCCTGGGAGGCCTCTTCCAGATGAGGAACGGTCTGCCTGCCCAGCCAGAAACATTCTGATCCCATCCCTTTAGATTTGAGAGTTGTTGTCTACAACGGAAATCATAGCGCAAAGGGGACTGAGGGCTTAACACAGTCGATGCCCGATGCCGGAAGCAAGCTTTTCACTCAGCTTCTTCCCCTCTAGGCACCCATCATCTCCTCCCCAGGAGAGGCCCACAAGGAAAGGGACCTCCAGGCCATCCTCTGCACCTCGTGTAACAGAAAATGCGAGTAACAATACGGTCAGCCCACTATACCCGCAAGCACGCACCATGCGCACACCATGCACGTACCACGCACTCACCATGCGCACACCATGCACGTACCACGCACTCACCATGCACGCCCCACGCACGCACATATGCACGCTTTTCTGTTAGTCAATGTCCCTCCTGATCTGGTCTATCCACTCATATCTCTGTGGATCTTCCAAGACAGTTCCTGGGTTTCCTGGTACCCAGCGTCTTTGATAAGCACTTCCCAGACTTTGCTTCTCGGTCTCAGAAACATTGGTTCTTTCAAGGGATGCCTCTCACTTCCTCGAGGACATTCAGATGAAAGAAAAAATGCTTTCTCTGAAGGCATCGAGGAACATCCCTGGGGTGTGACGGCTGGGAACAGTATGCACTCGAGAGTTGTTGCACATTCTCCTGATCCCCACAGATGGAGAGCCCACGTCCTGGGGACGCATCACCCAGGATGTGTGCGGAGGAGCACTAAGGTGAGTTAGGCAGGCAGGAGAGAGAGTCCTCAGTACAACAGCCTCGCTTGACACTACGAGGCAGTGCCGAGTGCCTTCTAAAACAACAGCCTGAGCTGGTAACTTGATCAAATCTTTGCACACAAATGGGCGGTTGGCTTGGAGAGGACCAGAGGAGAAACCAGAAAGCCGACAAGAGGCTGTTGTAGGAATCCAGGTGAGGGTGGTGGTGTCTTGAACTGAGGCAGGGGAGTCAGCAGATTGGACAGCGCTGTAGTAAATATGCCTTACAGCAACATCGCATTCTCAGCTCACACTGTCCTTTCAGACACGATCTGATTTTATTTCTGTGTTAAACCTATAACGAAAGGGCTATTATGTCTTATTCGGTAATAAGGAAGTAAAAGCCGATGCGGCGTAAGGGATGGGCCAGAGACTGAGTTTCAAAGCCCCAACATCTTGCTCCAGGTTTAGGCCCATCTGATTGAGCAGTCATGTCATAGTTATATCTAAGACCGTCTTGAATGTTATGTTTTTAGGGTGGAAGAAAGGGATGGGGCGGGAAGAGATGAGAGAAAGGGTTGCGGTGGAAGGAAGGAGTAAGAGAGGGAGGGCAAGCAACTTTTTCAACTTTCAAAGCCTACATTCTTTCCCTAATCATCATAATCCCCCTGGGTCTTAGTCCTCATCTCGCAGATAAGGAAATTGCGGATTCAGAGACCTTAAATGTCTCGCCTAAGCTTACAGAAAGCCCGGAAAAAAGCCAGACCTTGAACTCAAGCAATTTCAGTTCTGTGCCTCTGCTTCAAGAACGTGACAATAGAGATGGAAAAGGAGAGACACATCTTTTTATTTTTCCCTACCATAATAAATCTGCCACGGTTCAGGGTTAGCAGAGAGTGCATAGTGGTATGCCTGCCCTAAATGCACCCAGCTCTATTGAATCTAACCTTTCAGAGGACAGGTCTTATTTTTCACAGTAGTATGAAATACATGCAAGGTGTTTAGCTTCGTCATTGTTCTATTGCTGTGGGGAGATGCTGTGACCACAGCAACCCTTTTTTTTTTTAATAAGAGAAAGCATTTAATGAACGGCTTGCTTACACTCTCAGATGTTTAGTCCATTATCATGATGGCAGGGAGCTTGGTGGCAAACTTGAGGACATGGTGCTAGAGAAGGAGTTGAGTTACACTTTGATCTGCAGGCACAAAGAGAGAGAGAGAGAGAGAGAGAGAGAGAGAGAGAGAGAGAATGAAAAGGAGAACTTGGCCTGGCATGGACTTTTGAAATCTCCACATCCAACGGCACTCCCTCCAATAAAGCGACCTGTAATCCAAAACAGCCATACCTCCTAATGCTTTAAAATAGCTCCATTCCCTGGTAACTAAGCATTCAAATAGATGAGACATTGTTCAAACCACCAAAGTGCTCAACAGAAGAAGGATAAAAGGAGAAACAGTGGCATGTCCACCATGTTCTCATTCATATAGATAACCTAGAAGGATGGAGAATGTGCCTTTTTATAAGTACTAGCCTTTTGAGACAGTTAGTCCACACTGTTAACTTTACTAGATACATTCTAGAATCATCTGGGAGACATGTCTGGGTCAGCCAGTAGGATTGTTTCCAGAGATGCTTAACTGAGGAGAAAAAACTCATCCTGAGTGTAGGTAAAATCATTTTGTGGGCTGGGATCCTGGATTGGCTAGAAAAGGTGTGGTGGTTTGAATATGCTTGGCTCAGGGAGTGGCACTAGTAGGAGGTGTGGCCTTGTTGGAGTAGGTGTGGCTTTGTTGGAGGAAGTGTATCACTGTGGGGGTGGGATTTGAAACCCTCTTCCTATCTACCTGGGAGACAGTCCTCTCCTGGTTGAACTTGGATCAAGATGCTGAACTCTCAGCTCCTTCTCCAGCACCATGTCTGCCATCTTGATGATAATGGACTGAACCTCCGAACCTGTAGGACAGCCCTAATTAAATGTCCTTTATAAGAGTTTCCTTGGTCATGGTGTCTCTTCATAGCAGTGGAAACTCTAACTAGGACAAAGAGTATAAGGAGGAAGCCCACATTCCCTCTTATGCCTCCTACTCTGACACTTCTGCTGCCGTGCCTCCTTCGCCATGATGGATTTACCCACAACCCAGGAGCCAAAACCCTTTCCTTCCTCATGTTGCTTCTGTGTGGCATTCTGTCATAGCAATGAGAAAAGTAATGTAGATATTAGTAGGACCATTTCTGTGATGGGTCCCACTGCGGGGTTCTTAGGTCTTTGGCACTAGGTTGTAGAAGAAATATGCACATGTTTGGAGCTTTGGGCTAGAGAGACCGTACATTCCTATAGACAGAAGTTAGTATAACATTTCATGGGAGTTCAGCAGATTAGGGTGTCTATAGAAAAATAAACTGTGCTCACGAGGCTTCAGAGGGGGACGAGGACTCTTATCAAGAACTGGACCTGAAGACATTCAAGATACACTCTGGAAATGATCCGGATAGCATTCTGCCTGGAAATGTGCTGAAATTTTTAAGACAGCATAGCATCTAGCTGATGGCACAGTCACTGCCTCCTGTTCTCAGTCAAATTCACAGTAAGAGAGAGCAGAAAGCTCTCTATAGTTTATTGATTAAAGGACCCCAGGTTTAAAGTTATGGGCAAGGAATCATGGGATTACAGAGATTGACACCACGGAGGAGAAAACACCTGTTCTCACTTGAAAATGGGGGAAAAAAAGTTTCTCCAAAGGCATTAGATTGTATATATGCTAATTTATTTAATAGGTGAGATTCTAGTTTGAGAATTCTACTGCAGGTGTTTTCTGCTTCAAGATAACTGCCTTGGGAATTCTCTTCCCACGTTCAACCGTAAAGACATCATGATAGGGGGCCAGGTTACATCTTGAGCTGACTGGAGAGCTTGGTTCCATCTATGTGCTGATAGCTTTTCAACCAAAAGGAAAGAGTTGTAAGACCAAGGTTGCAGGGAGTCACTGGGGTCAAGCAATGTATGGCAAAGCCAGATTCCTTGCAGAGAGTTCCTGAGAAGCAGACATTGAAGCTGTAAACGTGAATCATGTTATGATGGAGACCCGAGAATGATGGATATGACTAAGAAGTGAGGTGTTCCCCAAAGAACGCTACAGGCTCTGAGTGGAGCCAACCCAGGAGGTCACATAGGTTACAAGCAACAGGGTTTGGGGAACAGGGGCACCCAAACCTGATGGATCCCAGGCGATACCATCAAGAGTCCCAGGTACCAGATGTGGTGCTACAGGGTTTAGAGTTTGCCCTGCTCAGTCTCTGTCTGGCTTTGGTCAGATCTTTCATTGCCATACCTTTGTATCTTCCCTTTACAATGGAAATGTTCTACAGGGATTCTTAGTCAAGTGTTAAATGGGTCTACTAGGAGTCTCTGAACTTTGATTTTTCTGAACAGTATCAGAACTGTTAGTACTTAAGGTACTCTTACAGAGAAACTAAATGCATCTTGAATTATGTGATGGTTATGAGCCTTTGAGAACTAAGGATGGGCTTCTATGGTTTGAAAGATATCTGTGGTGATATCAAGTTAACAAGGGATGGACCTATGGTGGGCAGTCCTCATCATCAATTTAACTGGGTCAAAATCATCTAGAAGACATATCTCTGTGTATGTCTGTACAGGTATTTCCAGAGAGGTTCAACTGAAAACGGAAGCCCTCCCTGGATGTGCCTGCCTTATAACAGGGGCTGAGATCTTGGACATAGGTGAAAAAAGAGAAAGACAGTAGAGTCCAGGCATGCCTCTCAGCCAAGAAGTGAACAGGCCATGTTCTCCGCTATGGTGGATTGCACCCACAAACCATGACTTAAGATAACTTTTTTCTCCCCTAAGTTGCTTTTTGTTAGCTATGTGGCCACGACAATGAGAAAAATACTCGATGTACATTTGTGGTGCTGATTCTCTTGAAGAATACATTTGTGCACATACATGGACCTCCTAACACAGAGAAAAATAGATGTGAGCTTAGGTTACAAGCGAAGGCAAAAACTTAGGTGTGTTGGGGACAAGGTTGATTGAAGTTTCTTTTATCCACCTGTACCATATGAGCTTCAAATGACGGAAGGTCTCCCAAGCAATTAAGTGAAAATATTATGGGCCGCCTGGGTGATGTCTTAACTTCTGAGTCCTGGCTTCTCCTGGGGAAGATTTCTACATAATGTCTTTGGAGTGGAGCTAGGGAAATACCACTTCAACAAGTTTCTCAATTAAGTCTCAAAATTAGGTAACTTGTAACTGGAGAGGTGGCTTGGTGGCTATGAGGATGTATTGTTCTTCCAAAGGTCATGAGCTAAGATCCCAGTACCCACAGTGGGTGGGTGACCCATAAGCACCTAACTCCAGCTCCAGGAAATCTGAAAGCTTGTCCAGCCTCTCAAGTGAAGCACTCCCTTACACACACACACACACACACACACACACACACACACACACACGACTGAAAATAAAAATAAAAATAAAACCTGTCTGTAAAAAAGATTAGACAGGGGCTGAAGAGATGGCTCAATGGTTAAGAGCATTGGCTGCTCTTCTAGAGGTCATGAGTTCAAATCCCAGCAACCATATGGTGGCTCACAACCATCTGTAATGGGATCTGATGCCCTCTTCTGGTGTATCTGAAGACAGCTACTGTGTACTCATATATAATAAATAAATATTTTTAAAAAGATAAGACAGTTTAAGGGAACACTGCATAGCACAACTTTCCAATTCTACACAACCCATGATACACTTGGCCACAGAAGAGATCTGTCCAAAATTACCAGTGCATCAGGGGTAAAGTCAATGCTGACATCAGGTCTTGCATTCCAGCAAGCGCACGCCCTGTATTGCTCCAGGGCAGGGCCTGTAAAGAGCCAGAAAAGACTGACCCAGGGAGCGTGATGCATCCCACCAGCCTAGGAGAATACTTCCCTTCACATAGCTGCAGGAGGCCCTTCCCATCAATGCTGCCTTTCTAGTCTCCAGAACCCGCCCCAGTCCTAACCCACTCACTCTTGCAGACACAGAGGCTGGGTCCCTTACCATTCCTTCTGCCTGGAGGATGGAGCAGGAGATAATATTTATTGGCTATGGCCCACACAGTACCACCCACTTCCTCCCCAGCATCTATCAAAGCTGATGTTTCCCAAGCACTGGGGAGCTGGGGGGGGGGGGCTGTAAAGAGAAAGCAAGCAAAGCCATTTCTCCCCTGGAGCACCACCTTGCTCTTGACACCGGATACATCTGGCTGCCGTTCAGCCCCTGGGTGTCTCCTGTGTCGCTGTACCTGCCTCTTACACACATAATTAACTGTGTTTTCAAAAGTGGCAAATCATGCCCCGATAGAAAACAACAAACTTAGTTCCGAGACAAATTGAATCAAGTTCTTCGGGCACCTTTTCACTTATTAACGCCAAGACTGCTGTGTATCAGGGGTGCAAATCTCCATGTGTTGTGTGACCATAAACAGGGATTCGGCAGAAAGTACACACCCCGAATTATGTCTTTAAGTGTTCATTGGAGACACTCGTAATCATGGTTTATTACTGGTCTCCTCCCCAGCATAATGAACTTTGATGAAATAATGAAACAGGCTCTGGCGCCTAAGCGGTCGGACTGGCAGCCTCTCCAGCTAAGACCTCCCCTGAGTACAATGGCCCCAGAACTGCACCCCAGCTCCCGTGGCAGAGGGTCAGGGGAGCTGGCACCCAGCCCTTGGCTTCCCACTTCCCAGCTGCCAGGCCTGACCCCCTGAGTCACAGAGATGCCACAGCCAGTTGGAAATTGGACGTAAACCAAGAGCTCTTGGTACCTGAGGATCACACAGTCGGAGAGGCGAACAGAAATGGGCAGGACTCTCTTTTAGCACCCACTGCTGTCCAGACAGGGAAACTGAGACACACAATCAGGAAATGACCTCACCAAGGACACGCTGTGGCAGAGAAAGGCCTAGAAGCCACCCACTTCATTCATCAAAGTTTTTCCACAGTTTCTGCAGGGTTTCTCATAATTGTGCTGGTATAGCTTTTAAATAGTAGACACCTGCCCTGGAGACCAGGGGACCTGTTGGCAAAGTCACCTCTCTTTGCTCTTCTGGTAAACCTGAAGGCATGGCAGGTGTGGCTTGGGGTGGGGAATGTCATAAAAAGTTTGAAGCCCTTTCCAATTGCAGTGTGGTATTTATCACTGCAACTTAAAGTGTGGGGTCAGCCTGCATCAGACTACCATGGAGCACCGCCCCCAGTGTTGGGAGCACAGCTACCCCTTCCAAGCAGCCTTGATCAAGAGTGGCAAAGCCAACTCCAGCATTCCGACGTGTAATGCCTTTCTGCAGAGGGCCCACTCTACTAACAACTTCTGCCGCGGGCCAGTCCAGCCCAGGAGATGTGCCCTGCAAAACTGGGGATATCGCCCACCCTGCAGTCGAAGAAACTGAGACCAAAGACATGATCAGTAATTTCTAGTGAGAGCTTGTTCATTTTGAGTTTCTCCTTTCTCCCTAAGCTCCTCTTCCCCTCGGCATGTGTGTGAGGTTGGGGGACCAGAAGACAGCATCTCAGTAGCAATGACTATGTTTTCGGATGACTTGTTTAGAGACTTTGAGGAATGGTGCTTGGGGTGAATGAATTTAAGTACATAAATACAGAAATGGAACCCTCTGCAACTCCTTGGGTAGAACTTTCTTCCTCTGTGTAATATTGCCTATAAGTTATTTTTAAATGTGCTATAAGCAGTGTGCTGATGTTTTTATAATAACTCACAGAGGCTTGTTCTCCATCATATGTTGTGTGTGTGTGTGTGTGTGTGTGTGTAATTTTTTGGTGATGTTTTAGGAAATACAAAGTGCTGTGCCTCTTTCCCTATGACCCCTCCCATCTGGAAACAGGAGTATCAAGTCTCTCTCCTTATCATTCACTGCTTCTGCCCTGCTCTCTGCAAACCCTAAGCTGTTCTTTGTTTCTATGGGTTTGTCTTGTCCAGACACTCCACAGGTTGTGGGAAATGGAGTTGTTCTTTTGTCTGACATCTTTCCTTGACCGGGACACTTTGAATCGCCCTCATGAGCATCCGTGCCTATGACCCGACCTTTCTCTGTTGTGGTGTCACACCTTGTGGGGCCATTGTGTGTGCTGATTTGTCTGCATGAAGAGGAAGATGACCTCCGAAAGACCTTCCTAAGGAACTCACCACCTACACACTAATACCCAGTTCAACTGTTGGTCAAGATGGCATGATGGGTATCAGTTTCCTTTCCTGCTCTGTTTTCTGATGGAAAAAATATCCAAGGAAGATTTATTTCTGCTCCTGGTTTCACTACTGAGAGTCCAGGAGCTTGGGGGTGGGTCTGCCCATGGGGCTGGACCTCATGCTCGATTATAACAGTGCAAAGTTAGCAAGGCAACAGGTGAGTCAGGTGAAGAGGCCAATGCAAGAGCAGCTTTGGTGCATAGCGGTCAGGCGTTGGGGCAACTGACCTCATTCAGAGTGAACTAACTAGTCCTGAAAGAAGTATATTGATCAGTTGTAATGATTAAACCACCTCCCAAAGGGGCCACCGCTCAACATCACTAGAACTGAAGGCACGTTTCAGCATGAATTCTGGAGAGGACATATCATATGGGACCACAGGAGTTTGTCAACACTGGTGGCAGAACAAGAGCTACCTTGTGGTCTGGACTTACAACCTAATGGACCGGAACTTTTCTACAACTCTAAGAATATGCAGCGTCCACTGTGATGTGTAGGGACCAAGCACGGGGCATCCCTCATTTTAGAGAGGATGCTGACAACTGTCTCCATCTGTCCAGGCAGGACTTTCTCCATTTGCTAACGAATGACTTTCACGACCAGATTTCCAGCTAAGGTTCTACCGTGACCCCATATGACCTAAGACTAACACCGAAGAAAAGCAAACATGCAGATTCCCCCCCGCCCACTAATTACACCAAGGGAGTGGTAGTTGGTAATTAGCTTTAGCAAGTCCGCAGTGTTACCAAAATTCTTCATTGAATACTTCCAAAGTGGGCCGTCCACGAGGAGACACATGACTGGCTCAGCCAATGAGGTGAGGGTAGCATCTAGCACCTTCACTGTCAGAGGCCCAGGGTGGAGAGACTTCCTATGATGGAGGTATACATGTCTGCGTAAGCAGGGGCACTGGACCAGGCAGGGGTGGACAGAAAGACTGCCAAGTCTGTACACAGTTGAGTGTCTTCGCTCCTCAGTTGCCAGAACCCATGGCAGGGGGATAGTTGTTATCTCTGATCATGTGTTGCTCCCTTACTGTGCTTTTGAGTTTGAAAAGCCCTTTGATCTCTAATGAAATTACTTCATAGGTATCGAGCATCCTTAAGTATGTATCTAACATAGAATGCAGATTTATACACCAGCGTCTGGAGCCCATTACCCCTGGCCTGTGTCACTCCAGACACCAGCTCCCTTGCTGTCCTACAGACCTCTGTGTTGTGCACCTAGGGCATGTACACCTGCAGTTACTGCCACCTGCCACTCTCTTCCACAGTCCAGTCTCCCCATGAGGATTCCAGAAGGGAAATTTTAAAATCCTTAAAATTCCATCTGCATTAAGCTGGCATAAATGCTTCCCCTACCATCGTCCCCTAACAATGCGGTATAACTGCCCTTGGCATGGTCTCCATGGTACCAAGCATTCAGCAATTGGTCTGCATACGTTTGTGTCAATACAGCAGAACCCCTTTACCCATGTTTTAAGTTACTCTTAGTCAAACATATCCCTGTACTATGTACAGTAGTAGGTTTTTAGAGAGAAAACACATCTACATAACATTGATAGGGTTGTTATGATAATTCTGCTTTTACTATTACGATGTCATTTATGTGTCTGGCTACAAATAAATGTCATTGTAGGTGTCTATGCTGGGAAGAATATGGTGTGCCCTGCGTTGGGTCCTGTCTGTGCCTCAGGCATCTCCTGTTGGTCTTGGGTCAGTTGTCAGGCGAAAGGGGCTCCTGTAATACAATGGTCAGTCATTTTCTGAGAGACCCCGGAAGAAAATAGCAAAGACCATGAAGTCATCTTGGAAGTCATCCTTCACCCTCTGTAAAGAATCCTGAACACTTGGAGGCAGAGGTAAGCCTACATTTTACACAGAGGATGCAAGACGATCCTACTCCAACCCGCCAAAAGACCCACAGAGTCCGGAACTGGAAGCCAACACCCCTGATACCACACCAGGATCCCTAAAACCTGTCTCCCATAAACTCATAAGTGCAATGGAGAGAAAAATAAAACCATGTTGACTTTCTCTGAGGTATCAGCCCAGGGGATCTTACCCTGTGCCCCAGTTGCCAGGTCCTTGGGAACAATTCCACTTTGAAAGAACACTGATAACACTTGAGATTAGAGGCTGGTTCTGCCTGCCGCCCTTGCACAATGGCAGCGGGTAACTGACTCAAGGCTTGGTGGCACATTCAATCAAAAGGAAGACTAGAGAGGGGATGACATCAGAGCGGTGAGGACTGAGGGCTAAGCAGCCACCAGAAGAAAGGACATTAGAAAGATGTCCAGCGGGGCTGGCGAGATGGCTCAGTGGTTAAGAGCACCGACTCCTCTTTCGAAGGTCCTGAGTTCAAATCCCAGCAACCATATGGTGGCTTACAACCATCCTTAATAAGATTTGATGCCCTTTTCTGGTGTGTCTGAAGACAGTTACAGTGTACTTACATATAATAAATAAATCTTTAAAAAAAAAAAGAAAGATGTCCAGGTATGTTCATGTTTTAGAGTACAATATAATTGTATGCGCTTGCCCCATGAGTGTTGTATGCGTGAGAGAGAGAGAGACAGAGAGAGAGAGAGAGAGACAGAGAGAGAGAGAGAGAGAGAAAGAGAGAGAGAGAGAGAGAGAGAAGGAAACTGAGGCCAAACAAAGAAATTGAATGCCCTGCAACCTGCCTTCTGTGGCTTCTGGTTCCTGGTCCCAGAAGACAACAGAATGATTCTGGAATCTTCTGTCTGCCATATTTCATTTCCAAGTCACAGACATTAAAAAAAAAAAAGTCTACTATCTCTGCCAGTAGAACTGTGTTTCGCACTAGGGTTAGCCTTGTGCCTGCAGACTGACCAGTGATGCTTTTCATACCTGGACACAGGAGGCACCGTCATAGCAGGGGCCAGTGTACATGGACAGCAGAGAGTCTGCACTGGAGCCTGGGAGAAGAAGGAAGGCAGGAACATGTAGGCTGCTGCTCGGTGCTAGATGAATATGATGTGACCTCGAGCAATGACAGAACTTAAGATTTAGAAGAGAGATAGTTTTTTAAGAAAAAAAAATTCCCCTTTTCTTTTTAACTATTACAGAACCAAGTGTATAACATTGGTTTCCCACAGTCCTCTGACAGCTGCGATCACAATGTAACCCACAGTTACATTGTAACTGGTGATTACTGAAGTCGGAACAAAAAACTTAAAACTTCTGCGTCTTCTGTGTCCTTATTCTGTGTGACGGTTTTTCTCAGTGTGCCT
This sequence comes from Tokudaia tokunoshimensis, assembly GCA_036184795.1. Classification (NCBI taxonomy): domain Eukaryota; kingdom Metazoa; phylum Chordata; class Mammalia; order Rodentia; family Muridae; genus Tokudaia; species Tokudaia tokunoshimensis. The sequence goes on from BTHU01000022.1 coordinate 11,392,898, forward strand.
CATGGGTATACATGTGTGTTTAGGTAGACATGATCTACTAAAGAGCCAGAGGTGAGAGGGATGTGGTCCTTACCACTGGACGTATACAGCCCCACTGCTGCATAAACGGTGGACACTGTCTCCCTCAGACCTCAGTCCCCAGAGGCACAGCATCTTGGTCACGCCATTTTCTCCATTCAACACTTGAACAGTCTCAGACCCTGAATGGTCTCCTGCCAAGCTCAAGGCCATGAGGGTTTGACAGGCAGCGACAGTCTATCTCTGACTCAGTCACCCTATATCTGTGGATTGCTATTGCAGGACCCAAGTGGTAAGAGCTTTACATACATGAAATATGGAAGAGTGGGACATCCTGGAGGCTCACACCGGTGCCCAGTAATCCACTGAGGGGAGACTATGCATGGTCAGAGTCCCTACCATAAGGTATGAGGAGGTCTGAATTTGACTGATGGTCACAGAAGCTGTCACAGTCGCCTCCGCACTAACAAGGACTTTACATAGCAACCGATGTACATCTTAGTGACAATCCTTGTCTTCATATATTCTATTGCTGTAATAAAATACCTGAGGCTGGTGATTTAAAGTCAATAGCATATATATTTAGCAGTTAGTCCATGACTCTGGGGCTGGAAGTTGAAGAATGCATTACTAGCATCTGCCCAGCATCTGGAAAGAGCATCATGTTGTAGGATAGGGCTACATATGGCTCCTTATGTTAAGACAGAGCTGAGACATCCTGACTTTCTCTCCATCATCTTATAAAAATGATGATGTCGCCATGGACATCTCATGAACTCATCGACCCCTATTCAGCCCTGAAAGCCTTCACTTGCAATCCATGCTCAGAATTTTTATAAAAAGGGAAGCTGACACAGATTACATCACAATTCCCTGGCCCCTTGAATCCAACTTTGCTTCCCGCCTCTCCTTTCCAGGCATGTTGGCTGCAAGGCGTCTCCTATTAAATCTTCTGTCTGCTTTCCAGGAACTAATCCCAAGCCAATGAGTGCATCTGTGTGGGAAGGAGTAATCCCGGAGCTTACCTAGTTTAAGGCCCTTCCAGGAATGCCTGTTGTGTCCACTGAAAGTCCCTACCAGAACCCAAGAGATAAATCCCCAAAAGACATCAGAAGTGTCCCATCCTATAGCCTCTCCAAAAAGGACTCTCACCCTGCTAGTCCCATGTGAAGGTGATACCTGACTATAAAATGTAAGAGTCATCATGACAGACAGGTGAGCAGAGGCCCCTTGAAGGACACAGTAGAAACACAGATTTGTTTTTTTTTCTTTCTGTTTTTATAGAATATCCTTTGGAGGTATTTCTAGAATCTGTTTATTTCTTCACTCGTGTGGCAGGGTGGGAGTGCACATAACACATGGTGCGCATGTGCACAGATCTGAAGACAACTAACCTCCAGAAGTCAGTTTTCTCCTTCTACCACGTGGGCTCCAAGAATTGAACTCTGCTCGGCAGGCTTGGCAGCAAGTCCCTTTCCCTGCTGAGCCATCTTGCAGGCCCTGGAGGCATTTTAAAAACAAATTTTTGTTTAACCTTCTCTGTGACCCAGAGAATAAACACAATCCTGAAATGTACTCAACTTCTGTTTACCTGAAGAGTATTTGCCTATTTGTCGCATGAGTAGAACCAAGCTATAGTTACTTCCCCGTAAGTATCCACCGACGACCTCTGCCTGCCATGTTTCAATGATAGAAAGACGACTTTTGGTTTGCTTTTTGCATTTTGATAGGTGGCAGCAGGCGGCCAATACAGTGTGAGCATCTACGTTGCTGACCATCAAAAATGCGGAACTGTATGGAAGGTCCCTGCAGAGCCTCTGTGAACTGCGACCTGCTGTAGGCACACTAGACTTTCCCAGGCTCAGGGGGAAACTGCTGTGTTTCTTTCCTCCTGCCTCATTCCATGCACCGCAACTCCTGGGATCCACCCACGTCAGGCAGAAAAGAGTGTTAACGAATCTGAGCTGGACACGAACAGTTTGTCACTGTTCTGAGATGACACAGTATCTGTACACACAATGTTCCCTGTGTGCTCAGGGCTAGGAATAATCCAGAACTGCTTTAAATTACACAGGAGGTTTGCTTGTGCTGTAAGACAAACCTTGCTCGCTGCTTTACATAACAAACCCCAGCATTGGTGGAGGCTGGAGCCAGACAGATACCAAGGGGACTATAATTATACAATATCCCAGTTATACATACATATATATATATATGTGTGTGTGTATTAATACTGGTAACATAGTGAGATAATATTTAGTATTCTGTGATGTAAACATTTGAAAATTGACTTGCCTGAATCTTTTTATTTTTGTAAACATGTTTATTTATTTAAAAAATACCATAGAGGAAATTTTGGAAAACACAGAGAGCTGGGTATAGAAAAGAAAGAAAGATTCTATAGAAAGAAAATATATTGCATCAAGAAGAAAGGGGACACCATTGGCTGCAGAGAAAGGTAGCAACCTGTTTAGTGTCATTAACTAAAAAAAAACAAAAAAAAACTGCAAGTCTAGGAGTGTGTATCACAGCATAAATGCAAGTTCTGAGACACATCACGTGAGCAAGGACAGACGAGTCCCTGGTGGACGCAGCAGTCAGAAGCAGCTGGCTTTGCAAGGTCCTGGCAGCGTGGCTCTGCCTCCCTCCTGTTGCAGAACAGCTGTCTGAGGCAAGGAGGCCCTGTGGAAAAAAATAAGAGCTTCAAGGTCATTTCTGGCTACATAGTTCAATATTAGCCTTGGATACAGCAGACAATGAATCCTTGTCAAAAAGGGGGAGGAAGGTGACTAGAGAGGTGGCTTTGCTGTTAAGAATACTTGCTGCTCTTCCAGAGGACCAGAGTTTGATTCCCAGTACCTATGTGTGATGCCTCACAACCCCCTGTAACTCCAGCTCCAGGGGATCTGACACCCCTTGGCTCCACAGACATCTGTACACACACACACACACACACACACACACACACACACACACACGCACACGCACACACACGTGCACACACACTCTCGCACATGCACACACACTCGCGTGCATACAGACACACGCACATGCACATACACAAACATAATTTTAAAATACTAACATAAATCTTTTCTTAAAAATAAGTCACACACGGGGGCTGAAAGACAGGACAAGGTTTGAACGAATCCCGAAGTGCCAGCAGAAGTCTGCGGAGCCTGTAGGAGCCACGCTGCTTCCCGAGTTATCAAATGTTTACACTTGGGTAATAGCACACATGTAATTAAGTGAGCACATAAAATGAATCTATCTGTAGTGGCATGATAGCTGGTGCCGAATCCTATTAAACACATTTAATTAAAAGTGCATTAAACCTTCAAGCTTCTGAACACACCCTGCCCTCTTCAAAGCAGTCCCCCGCCATTAAAAGCTTCCCCACTATTAGCTGTGAGTCAGCCCGTGACCCCTTTGGGCATGACCCGGTGAGGTGAAGTACCTCTTAAACACCAGTGTATCACAGGCACTAATGGATTTAAATCAGGGAGATTAATTCCATTCATTTAGCTCCTTGTTTCAGAAACAACTGTCACACTGAGCTTAATTGCTGAAGATGCTTGGAGATTAGGGACTCGGGAGGCTGGTTTGTAGCCAACATCAATTATTCGGTCTACTGTGCAGTAGGGGACAGAGGGTGAATCAAATCCAGACGACCCAGGGTCTCTTATTTACCATTAGCGCCTTGATTCTCCACCAGTTAGGTTTTCACAGACCCAGGAAAAGGGGAGGAGCTGCAACGGAACTTTGGCTTCAGAGCTTGGCTTTTCCGTCCTGAGCATCCCACTCCCTGCCACCACCCGCCTCCCCGTCACCCCCACCCCCACCCCCAGTGAGGGCATTATATGGTTATTCTTCCTTCATTCTTCCACATTCGGACTAAATAAGAAAATAAGAGTCGTGACCAAAAATCTCCAGGAAGAAAAAGTAAAATCGCACCTTGTGAAGAAGCAGCCCGGATGGGCGGATGGGCGTGAATAAGCTTGCCCACGCTTCATGGCCTGATTGACCCCTCCCACAATCCCATCTCTCCTACAGGTATCATTCCCCCGTACCCCTTTACCCGAAAGGGTTCTAATGCATAGGAAGAAGTGTACTCTCTACCCTTATAAGGATCCAAACCCCGAATCTCTTGCCACAGTCTCATGCTTTCCTGGGTCACCTTTAGGCACATTGCTTAATCGGAGGCAGATTCACTCAAGTTGGCCAAAGGAGCCTCCCGTTGACATGGCACAGGAGAGAGCGCGTCTTGGAGTGGCACGTGGTGGGAGCAGAGGATGTAGCAATCAGTACAACTTCTGGTTCCACAGAGAATCAGTGAAGCACCCCACCACCTCCCCCAGAAGATCCCCCTGCGGTCAGCCTTGTGGGGTGCGGCTGTACGCATACTGTGTAGAAGGCCCCCATGCCGCGGTACCGCTCGGCTGTCAGCATCTTAGATCTCAGAGTAGTCAAAGAATGGCCCTCTGTTTTCATTTTACACTGGCTGCGGCAGGCATGGGACCCAGGGCTGGTTCTGAGGGTGTGGCCCAGAGTGGGAATCCTGCCCACCTTCACCAAAGAAGCCATGAGAGTCTCTTGATTCTTCCCAGCATCTGCGCCTTAGCAGAAAGCCTTTTCAAGTAGCCATTTATTTTTGCCTTTAACAGCAACTTGCTTTTTTGCTATAAAGTACCCAGCAGACACTGGATAAATGACAGGTGTCAGGAGTCTGGGTACCCAGCAGACACTGGATAAATGACAGGTGTCAGGAGTCTGGGACATCCACAGGACCCTTGAAAACACTGCAAACTCCTAAATCGAGCTTTCTAGTAGCCATGCATGACATGCATGACATACATGACAAATGCTCCCCCCAGAAAAGCATTCTCCAAGCCCCATTCTTTTTAAAAAATATTTTAGATTTCTTTTATTATTTCATGTGTGTGAGTGTTCTTCCTGCATGTACATGTGTGTACCATGTGCATACCTGGGGCCCACTGAGGTAGAGAGAGGGTGAGAGAGGGTGATGGATCCTCTTGGGCTGGAGTTACGGACAGTTGTGAGCCGCCATTTTGGTGCTTGGATGGGTATCTGGGTCCTCTGCAAGAACAAACAAGTTCTCTTAAGCACTGAGCCATCTCTCCCTCCCCCAAGCTCCGTTCTGAAAGCACATGTCTCCAGCACTTGTCAGAAGCATTTTGAGAGTAAAGGTCATTTATTGAACTTTGATCATTACTTCTTACTAAGCACCAATGAGCATATCACAGCCAAGGCTCTTAAAGAGCCCTGCCATGAAGACTGTATTTATGAAACTGTACAGCCTTTCCAACCCCATTCTCAGATCTAGGAGGCAGTAATATAGCAATATATATCTGGCCTTAATATCATGGAGGTGAACATGAAGGAGAGGAGTCAAGGGATAGTGCTGAGGACATCGAGATGTTTAATGGTAAAGGAGCTTCATTATACAGAGATATGTGGGGGGGGGGACTGCTCGCAGAACTAGGCCAACCTTCTTCAGATGTGTTCTTTCTTTTTCACTGGTTATATTATGAAATACAGTAAGCATGTGACTCATGGTAGTTAACCACCCTAGGCTAGCCCAAACCACAAGCATGTCTTAACTCTATCTAGAAAGTAGGAAGCTGAAAGGGTGGGAGAGAAAGGGATTCTGGGAATTTAACAAATGCTCATAAGCAGCTAAAAATACTGAATTGGTCAAATATCAAATGGTATAGCAACTATGTTAGGGTAAGTTGTGAGTCGCACTTGTGTGATTAGACAGACGCAAAGATTAACCTGATTCTACCATGTGTCACCTGGGAAAATGGGGGAGACGCTTGGACAGAGAAGTGGAGGGGTCCTGCTCCAAACATATAGCCACGGAGCTTCGACAGTAATGGCCTGACAGGTCTCGAGTCAGAGGTCTTTGTTAAAGAAAGAAAGTCTCACATTCTAAGAGCCAAAAAGGTTTTGGTGGGTAAGCACACCTAGGACTTTGGAGTTTGGAGGGACTTGTGCTCAGGGACAAACAAGGGGTCCTCGTTTATAAATATAACCTCATTCCTTTACATAGATTGACATCCATGTTCTGCGCCAGTCTTCTGAGCACCCCGAATATACAGTCAACTTCTTCAAGCAAAACCCTGAAGCCCTCTTCCTAAGACTTCCTAGCCTGAGTTCCAGCACAGCCCTCAGAAGAAGGGGTTAGGAGCTAAAGCAATCACCCCAGCTTCATGTTACATAGGAACAGCTCTGAAACGGGCTGGGAACAGCTCCTAGTGAGACAAGGCTTCAAGTGCCCACTCTGCATTCATCTGTGAATGTGACTTGTGCTGACTTCCTGCTCTTCTTCACCTGTCAATCATGCCTTCGGGGTCCTCTGCAAAAGCCACTTGCACTCCAGCCTTGGTCTCAAGGTTGGTTTCTGGAGAATTCAACTACAAGTGGGGTGCGTGTGTGTGTGTATTAAGCTACAACAGTTTCTGGAGTCTCTTGCTTTGAGGTTCTTGCTCCTATGATTAAGTATTCTAGCCAGATGATACCTCAGATCTCCTCAACTTACAGTGGGTTTAGATCATGTGAAAGCCACTAAAGTTTGAAAGTATCTTGAGTGGATAATGCATAGAATCAATGTCCTGGGCATCTGGCTGGAGCAACTCAGCCCACTATCACATGCTGGTCCTTTTCCTTCATGATTGAAGGACTGAGAAGGAGCTGTAGCTCACTGTCACTTCCCAATATCAGTAGAGATTCGAATCCAAAACTCACACGGAGAACCATTAAGCCAAGGACTCTTTACTGACGATTTTTTTCAAATGGATTAAAAATAGTCTTTATATTTATGGCAAGTGAGCTCAGTGGCCGCCAGGATTAAAGCAAAGGGATCCGAAATGATCATTCTGTTTTAAATTAAACAATCATTCCTTTTTGAGCGTCACGTTGAGACGATATTCATTAAGCATCCTTACTGGGAAGGTCATGGGCCAGACACTGAGTGTGCTGAGAGTTAGAATCGTCCATGCTAGCAGGATACACGATGTATATGTGCAAGCAAAGATAATATTAATTCTCTCTCCATATGCAACAAGTCCCACTGGGGAGCCACTTTATGCCCAGAAATGGATAGGAAAAATCAGGTACCATTTCTAGAGTCACATCACCTCTGGCAGTGAGAAAAACAACCTAAGACAGACGATCACCGATGACTGTCACAAGGATCATGGTAGAAGTCCACTGTGTTGAGAATCAGACACATCAAAGTCAAGGGACAGCCATTATTATTGCTCCTATCACAAGCTGTGGCCAGGACGCATATCCTATTCATTTGTAGGCTTGAGAACACAAATACAAATTTCAGTTAAGTGGCCTTGATTTAAGGGGAACGTAGGTCCAAAGCGTCAGACTTACATGGAGATATAAAATGTTCCCATGGACTAACAATCTGACCTATCTACCAAACCACACCATGATGCCCATCAGAAGGAAGAGAGAACAGCCGTTCACCAGGTGTTGCAGGATTTTCCATGTCCAATCACATTAGGACAGTGGAAGGCCTGTGATTGGACAGGAAAAGAGAGGCGGAGCTAGGAGTAGGAGGGACAGAGAGGTCTTGGCGGTGGGGGCGGGGGGGGGGGAGAGGAAGAAGAATGGAAATGGCTTCAGATGTGGACCTGTGTGGCATTTACTAGCCACAAATAGCTAAGTTTTTATACAGTTAGAAATATTGGGATAAAGCCTTTATCATTATCAATTGGCTCTTAAAATACTGTATTGGCATCTTGTAATTGTGATTTTAAATATACATAAATCTAATTGGCTAACTAATCAAGCATTAAGAGTCATGCTTCTACCGGGTAATTGGGGGTGAGCTGATAGACCGTGGGATGTATGGGCTTTGTGTGGAAGCGAGATGAACTCTCAGGAACCCCGCCAGAGAGTTGACTGAGTGGGGACTGGAAAGTGGGTTGGCCGACAGATCACGAGAGCGTGGGCCTAACCTTCCGAGAGTTCGTGAGTCCGTTGGCGAGCTAGCAGGAGCCCTTTGGCATGGTGTGAGGTCTGAGGATCGCTATTGCCTTGTGCCAGCGGTGTTTTTTAATACTTCCCCCGCAACAACCAGGGACCTTGAAGACCCCAGACACAGCATGGCATGTCCATCTTGTGTTACCACTTGAATTCAACCAGCTCCATTGTAAAGAGAAAGGCCGAAGCTAGGCAATCGTATAAGGTGGCCGTGTCTTTCCCTGCCCGCCCCCCCCCCGGAAGCCCTTGCAGATCTCAGTGAAGAGAACAAACCAGGCAGAGAGAGGAACAACCTTCCAACAAAAGAAAGCAGGGACCGGGTTCTTATGCCCACTCAACTATTAACTGTTAAGAAAAGTTAATGTCCCTCCTCCTTGAGCTTCCAAAAAATGAAAAGGATAGAGCTTCCCATTCTCTTTCTAGAAGGCTAGCATTTTGCTGATAGCAAAACCAGACTAATAGAAACACTAATAGAAAAAAAAAATGCTACAGACTAATCTCGCTGGCAAGTGTTGACGCAAAGACCCTCAGCATATTTAACAACGTATTAAAAAGATCCGGTTCCAAAGCCAAGTGGGGCTTACATGGCTCAACACAGAATAAGCAACAGTATAATATATTGCATCAGCAAGTTTCAGGAAGCAACCTAAAATCATCTCAACTGACAAAAAAGAAAGTACTCAATAATATTGACCATGACTTCGGATGGGGAGGGGAGAATACAGAAGAAGCTAGACATGCAAGCAAACCACCTCAGGAAGTTGCAGGGATAAAAAGTCCTAGGTAAGATGGTGCTCAGAGGTGAAAAAATAAAATAAAAGCTTTTCTCTAACAAGGGAAAGTCAAGGATGCCCACACTTGCCCTCTCTGTTGGGAATAGTGTAGAAGTTCTAGGTGCAGCAATTGTGTGAGAAAGGAAAGCAAGCAAGCAATGGGCTATCGAAAAAGAGAAGAAAACACTGGCTATGACATGGTGTTAAAAAGCTTGTAGAAGAAAGAAAGAAATTCAGTCGAGGTGTGGGATACAAGATCAGCACATGGTATCAACTGCATTTCTATACATGAACACTGATCAAACCAAAACTTGCATTGAGGAAACAATGCCACATATAGCAGCATCTGTAAAGATAAGACACTTAGAGGAAGAATACCTACAGAGCTGAAATACCGCGAGCTTCAAGAGCGTTACTGAAAGAAGCTAAAGAACATCAATGAATAGAAATAGACAACAATTAATCATGATTAGAAGATATAATATTACTCAAATATCAATACAACACAGACTCATTACGTATCCTATCAAACTCAATGCAATTCCCATAAAAATTCTAAATGGCAATTTTGCAGAAATAGGAAAAAAAACCAACTAGAAAATTCATAAGGAACCAACTAACCAAAAGTATCTTGAAAACTAAAAACAAAGTTGGGAGTCTCACATCCCCTGATTTCAAAACATATGACAAACCTACCAAGAGTTTATCGTGGACTTCAAAAGAGATAAGTAAATAGATGGGATCCCAGCAAAACCATGCAACAGGGAAAGAGGGTGGTATTTCTAACACATACTGTTGAGAAAACAGTATCTCCACACACAAGGCAGCAAAGCGAACTTACAATGAATCAAAAACAAAGTTATACACCAAAGTGTGAAGCCCTTAGAAGAAACCAGGAAGAGATACTCAAGCCTTGGCCCAGTCAGGATTTCTTAGCTGCAGCACTGGAAACATGGATAACAAATGTAAAAAAAATAAGTAAAAGTTCAGAATAGTTGAGCAAAAACCACGATAAACACAGTGAGTATTAAGCTATCGGGGGGGGGGATACTTACAAATCTATATGAGAGATTGATATTAGAGATGTGTTTCTAAATTCTTGAGCTCAATACACACAACAAATTAAAAAAATTGAAGCTGAAGTACCTGAACAAGTGCTTCTGTGTGAGTGATATACAAAAGCCAAATCTCATGGAAAGAGGCCCAGTATCTAGAGAAGTGTCAGTCAAAGCCATGGTGACATTTGCTACATGTGCCGACTAGGATGCCCAGCCCAAAAGATAAGAATAGTAAGCATTGGTGAGAACTGAGAAGTTAGCGCCTTCATTCATTGTTGATGGTGATGGGGAAATGGCACCGTTGCTATGGAAAACAGCACAGCAGCTACGTTCAAACAGAAGCATCTTGTTGAGGAAGACAGGACATCAAGCAGATGTACGGAGGAATGAGCTTGCAACAGACGCTTGCTCACTGGATCTCACTGGATCAGGAAGCCGGGATGACAGAAAGTTAGGACCAAGCTAGAAACCTCAAGGCTCAATCCCAGAGATTAAAACGCATTAAATGTTACACTACATCCAAACCAGTGTGGCTTGAAGGATAACCGTTGGCCAGACTGTCCCCATTCATCTTATATTTGCTAAATGAATATTCTCTTTGGCCTTGTGTGCTCTTAACTACCTATGGCCATATAACAAATGGCGTCAAATTTTTATAGCTTCAGAAGATAGTATTGATTCTCTTACAATGTCCACAGATGGCAACCCCCTACTTATATTTTCAGTGTCCTGATTTGGAGTCTCTCACAGGCTCTGATGAAGGTATTGGACAATATTATAGCAATTTTGAAGGTTAACCAGTGAAGGATCTACAGAGACACCTCTACCCAGGATGCAGTTATTTCCTTACAAACTCAGTGTGAACTGAAGTACCATTGTTAGTGGAAGTTTTCAGGGGAGGAAGGGAGAGAAGGAAGGAAGGAAGGAAGGAAGGAAGGAAGGAAGGAAGGAAGGAAAGAAGGAAGGAAGGAAGGAAGGAAGGAAGGAAAGAAGGAAGGAAGGATGGATGGATGTGAGTGCATTTACTGAACATCACGGCTTAATGCCTTAAGTAACCTCAGAGAACTCTCATCAACCCAATACAATAAAGAGCTCAGTATCTCATGTCATTGATGGAATGCTGCTCTAAAGGGAAAACTCGAATGGTTGCATGAGCCTACTTTCGAGTCATCGTAAAGCCATCCACCAAGATTGCTGTAAACCCTGGCTTTAGCCATTGCATGGATAGTCAAGGTAACACCCGCTCCTCTGGCTGAAGGGCCTAGCCCTACTGTCATCCAGGGCACTGTGGGAATCTGGGAAAAGCCATGTAACCTCTTTAACTCCCAGGCTTCTTCACACACTACAGGGATGGAGAGGGGAACGTGATGTCAGAAGCAGCCTCTATCCCTGTGAACAGTGGTCATAAACGTTCAGCAAGATCGTGAGAAGAATTTTTTTGGAAGAAAAAAAGGAATAAACTTAAATAAACAAATAAAAGGTAGGGAGACAAGAGCACAACCCAACCTGCTCAGCCAGCTGACCGAGAAGCTTTGATTGACACGCCATTCGTTTCAAATGCCTTGGAGCAAGACAGCCCAGGGTTTATTTGCCCTAGACTGATGTACGTGAGCTACTCAGAACTAGAGTGAGAGCATCCGTTCATTTATTCTTTTTCAGTCAATACATATTTATTAACAGCCTACCTACTCATTGGCAGGCACCAAAAATAATTTAGTGAGCATGGAGGAAAGGGAGGGAGGGAGCAATAGAAGGAATGGAGGGAAAGAAGGGATGGAAGGAGGAAAGGTGGGAAGGAAGGAAGGAAGAAAGGAAGGAAGGAACCATCCTAATGATTCTGAAATACATTCCACTAGTCTATTGAGGTATTCAGGCATTAATTAGTTACCTTGTTATCCATCACATCGTATTATTTAATTAAGTGAAACTATAATCAGGACATATTTGCTTTGAGCAATTTATCTCTAGAAAGACATATAAGAAATTGGCATACGGAGCTCAGCCACCTGGCCCGGAGACCCAAAGACAGTTTTTTGAGACCTACTACACAAGAGGGAAACCATGATTGGTACTGAAAACCTGGCTTAAAACCTATGACTAAGAAGGTAATAGACCCTAGGCAGGACACTTACTTAGTGTATGTTTAGCTAAACTAAACTATGGCACCCAGCTGTCTTACAAAGATGTCTTTCATAGATGTTTCTCCTCTTCCTCAAGTTGTTCTACTAGGGACTCCCCAGAGCCTCTCCAAGTGTTTGACAGGAAGCCTCCATCTTCCTAACATGGCCTAGAAACACAGGTGGCAAACTTGACTCACCTCCTCCTACCCTCTCTTAACTTAGGGCTTCCTGAAGCCCTGCACACTACCAGTCTGCTACCCTCTACATCTTCTCCTGGCCCCTTCCCACTAGATATTCCCCATAGCCTCACCCAGCACCTGTCTACAACCATTTGCATCTTCTCTCTGTCCCTCCGTACTCCAGAATTCAAAAATCCCCACCCACCACACATCCAAAACCTTCCAGTCACTGCTATGTTGTGTTCCCAAAGCTCATATCAAAGGACACAGATGACAACCTGACTCTAGGTGCCCAGACCCCATTGTAGGAGCACAAGCAACATGAAAAGCTAAAATATGTGTAAAGTTCTCAGAGAATTCATTTTTAAAAAGCCTTTGTATATACCAATGGCAGACAAACTGACATGGTATGAGAGAAAAACCCTTAGAGTAAATTTAACCAAGGAAATACAGGATCTCCACAGTAAAAATGTGAAACAATGAAGAAATAAACAGAGGAAAATCCTAGAAAATGAAAAAAACCTTCATTCTCATGGATTGGTAGAATCAACACTGTAATGATGGCCATCTTATCAAAGTAATCTACAGGTTCAATATAATCTCAATCAAAATCTAGGTGAAATTTCTCTCATGAATAGAAAAAAAATCTTAAAATCCATGTGAAATAAATAAACAGATAGGTAGGTAGGTAGATAGATAAATGACAGACAGATGGACAGATAAAGTCAAGACACAGTTCATCAGAAAGAACAATTATGGAGGCGTCACCACACCTCTAGCTATACTTACAGGGCCAGAATAAGAAGAAAAGCTTGCTATTGAGGGGGCGAACAGACACAGGTAATGTCTATAGCTCAAGGACTCACATATAACCTGCCTCAGCTGCAGCCGCCTGAATTTTGACAAGCATGCTAGAATGTGTACTGGAATAAAGACGCCACCTCTAACAGAAGATACTAGACAAGCAGGATACCTACATATAAAATGATGAACCCAGATTCTTCTGCGGAAAGATCTCAGAGTCACACTTGAGACCCTGGAAGTGCTAGAGAAAAAGGTGGGAACTGTTATACAAGACGCAGACAGAGGCAAAGACTTTAAACAGGACTCTGGTTGCTCACAAAATAAAGTCAACAACTGACAATGGGACTCTGTGAAACTGTAAAAAAAAAATTTTGGTATGGCTGAATTTGGAAGATTGCTCCCTGCTGACTAGCTTTCTTAATGCCCGAGGGGGTAATGCAAGCATCAGTGTAAAAGGGATGCCAATGGTTTTACCCTGCTGAGAACACTACAGTTTACAGTTCCAACCTGCCAGGCAAGACACGCCCACTGGCACGATAACGGCCCAGCTGTCAAGGGGGCAACCAAGCACACTATCGTTGGGTTTTGAGACCTACTACACAAGAGGGAAACCACGATTGGAACTATAAACTTGGCTTAAAACCTATGACTAAGAAGGTAACAGACCCTAGGCAGGACACTTATAAGTGTACGTTTAGCTAAACGAAACTCCAGCACCCAACTGTCTTACAGATATTTGTGTTCATACCCATTCACAAATGCTACTCTCTCAGTCTTGATTAGACAAACTTCTGTTGTCAACCAAAGGAAGTGGATGCAGAGATTCATGGCTGTCCAAGATACTGAGGATAATTAATTGGGGAGTGCTCTGTCCTAAACATGGCATTTATACCACCCCTTCTAAGTCTCAGAGGGTAAGAAGAATATCTAGGTTGCTTTCAACCTTAGGCAGAGATACTTCTTTTTGCACAGGTAACGCAGAGACGGATTGGTCAAATCAACGAGGAACAGTGATCGCGAGTGCTCAGCCCTAAATGAAACATCTCTATCAGCCACATCTCCCAGGCCCAGCGAACATCACAGAAGAGGAATGACAGACAGCAGGTAAGAACCAGATGTGAAGAACTGCACTATGAAATCTCGTTTTATGAGCATGTCATGGCTGCTTCTCTCATAAACACGCAGTAGCTGTAGTTACCTACACAAGACCTGCACAAAACCAAGCCAGTCAAATTTCCAGTATGGGTGTGGGGGGCGGAGCTCATGAGGCTCCACCCCTCTGTGAGGATTGGTTGGCAGCTAATGGAGGGCTACGAAAAGGATAGTAATTTTCATTCCGGAAAGGAAATGTAGCCACTACCGGGTAGTGCCTCGGTGAGTGATTCCACACCTATAAGCACAAGGGCAGCACTAATTAAACACATGGAGATATTTTTTAAAGGAAGAAGGAAGCACGATATTGTGAGTGGAATCTGTTGAAGGAGTCCAAGGGGAGTTGCAGGGAGAAAATGTCAGTAAATAGAATCATGTCACATGGTACACATGTATGAAACTCTTGAGGAAAAAAATACATTTTAAAAATTAATAGGCAAGGGTAAGGGAGCAGGATGAAGGGGAGACCACCTGTAGGGAGGGTAGGAGAGAGAGAAGGGAGATCGGGGCGGCAATCTCTAGGATATGCCAGAGACTTGGGATGAGGAGAGGCCCCAGAGGGTCTGTGCGGGGCGACTCTGAGACTCCTAACAGTCGGGGATATGGGTTCTGAAGTGGCCACTTCCTGTAGCCAGGCGGACTCCCAATGGAAGGATAAGTACAACAACCCACCCACAAACACTTCAACCTAAAATGTGTCCTGTCCACAAAATGTGCAGGGACTGAGATAGAGCAGAGACTGAGGGAATGGCCAACCAATGACTGTCCCAACTGGAGACCCATCCCATGGGCAAGAATCCAAACCTGACACTATTAATGATACCCGGTTGTACTTGCAGACAGGAACCTAGCATAACTGTCTTCTGAGAGGCTCCATCCAGCAGCCAATGGAAAGAGATCCAGAAACTCACGCTCAAGTATGAGATGGAACTGGTTAGTCTTTTGGTAGTGTTGGAAGAAGAATTGAGGGAGCCAAAGAGGACAGGGACTCCACAGGAAGACCGACAGAGTCAACTAACCTAACCCCTGGGGGCTCCTGGAGACTGAATCAACAAACCAAAGAACCGACGCGGGCAAGACCCAGGCCCTCTGCACGAATGTAGCTGATGAGCAGCTTGGTCTTCATATAGGTTCTCCCAACAACAAGAGCAGGGGCTGTCCATGAGCCTGTTGCCCGCCTGCCTGCAAATCCCACACCCCTAAAGGGACAGCCTGATCTGGCCTCAGTGGGAGAAGATGCACCTCCTTCTGCAGCTACTTGAGGGGGGTACGGGGGGGGGAGAGGGGAGGGGTGTTGGGTGTTAGTGGGGGGCGGGGTGACACCCAGAAGGCAAGCTTCCCCTTCTCAAAAGAAATGGGGACGGTGGAATGCGGGAAGGACTTAATGTGAGGGAGTACTGAGAAGAGAGAGGAAGGGTTGTAAAGTGAATAAAAAATATTTAAAAAAGGAATATGTTGCATGAAAAAAATCTATTATCAATAAAAGAAAAATAGGAAAAAAATGAATTGGCAAATGGCGTTTGCAATTCGAACAGAGATATGAAAGGAGAGCGGCGCCGTAGCTCGGTTAGCAGAGCATCGGCCCAGTAGCCATGAAGCCCTGGGTTTGATCCCCAGCACCTCTTATGCTGTAATAGCCCACGGCTGGAGTTCTAGCCCCAGGGAAGTGGGGGCAGGATGGTCAGCAATCCAGGCTCCTCCTCAGCTGTACAGTGAGTCTGAGGCCAGCCCGGGCTGTGGCCCATGCATTAGATGAAGGAGGGGTTGTATATTGGACTCTGGCATATATATCATCCAATGTCCTTTATGACCATGACAGGACAGTAATGCAGCTGTTAGCCTTGACCTGTCCCGGCATGATGTGGCCACACAGGAAGACAGCTGCAGGCATCGGCTGCTTCTCCACTTTGCTATCCACCCTGGTAGATACCCCAGCTCCATTTGACAGTCACTCATCATGTCTTCTCTAGACCCTTGCCTCGAAGAAGCTTGGCATCTGGTAGATGAAACAAAATAAGTCATGCAGAGTCTGTGTGAATGCCTAATAAGGAAGGGTTGAGAGCAAGGTACCAGGAGGAAATCTGAAGGGAGCAAGAATGGGTCTCAAAAGTAGCCAAGTTGCTTTAGAACATGTGGTTGTCGAGTTGGTGTCTTAATCAGGGTTTGTATTCCTACACAAACATCATGACCAAGAAACAAGTTAGGGAGGAAAGGGTTTATTCAGCTTACACTTCCACATTGCTGTTCATCCCCAAAAGATGTCAGGACTGGAAGTCAAGCAGGTCAGGAAGCAGGAGCTGATGCAGAAGCCATGGAGGGATGTTACTTACTGGCTTGCTTCCCCTGGCTTGCTCAGCTTGCTTTCTTATAGAACCCAGGACTACCAGCTCAGGGATGGCACCACCCAGGACTACCAGTTCAGGGATGGCACCACCCACAATGGGCCCTCCCACCCTTGATCACTAATTGAGAAAATGCCTTCCAGCTGGATCTCATGGAGGCATTTCCTCAAGGGAGGTGCCTTTCTCTGTGATAACTCCAGCTTGTGTCAAGTTGACACACAAAACCAACCAGTACAGTTGGTGTGTTTGTCCCTTTGGAGCAGTTGAATGACAGGGATAAGGTGACTAGTTGTGGCACCTAGGATTCAGAGGAGCTACCTGCCCATGAGACTTCCCTTGGGACACCCAGGGGAGTGGGCAAACTAGGATGAACCCGGCTAGTATCCCCAGTAGAGGAGGCAGGAGGAAGAGGCAGTAGGTATAGATTCTGGTGGAGATGGTAGGGTGAATGATCATAATCTGGACCCTATAGCAGGGCACTACTTGGGAAAAAATCTTGATCAACTGAGGCTGCCAATAGTCATAGCCTTTATGCCCCAGGCAACTGTACACTATTGGCCATTGAAAAGAAGCACCCAGTAAACCTCAGGTTCAAATACATTCTCTTAGTTTAACCTACATAGCCTGCTGCTCTGATTTATACAAAACAGTAAATTTCTCCTTTATCCATCAAAGCCAACCCACTCCCTGAGGGCAAACTTAAGCTTGACACATATTTTTGAGAGGCACACCTGAGTAGTAGCCACGGGATTCTCTTCCCCCACTACACTTGCCAGTATTCTGACAGTCTGAGATAATAACTTAGATGTTACCAAGATGGAATGTCAGGAAATCACTTCAGCTGAAACAATGCACAGCAGGAGAATATGACAACATCATTTCCTAGCTCTAGACTCTAGCTCGACTTGGGTGTAGCTGAGCACAGGTGATTAAACCAATTGCCTTTTTGATGTCTACAAGAGAAGGGAAGTTTAGATGACTTAATTCCACTGCATAGGAACTCTTACCCAGCCTTCGGTCACCTCTGGAACTGATTCTGAGAGTGACTAGGTCCGGCTGCTGGTTCATCAAGATCTCATCCCAGAGGTGCAGAGAATGCCTGTCTGTCAGAGCCAGCAGACCCATCCCCTTCACCTGACTGAACTCTTTGCCATTTCTCTCCACTGTAGCTCCCTCTTCCCCTTCACGGCTCGGGCGGGCACCTATTTGGCTTACATAAGAGTAAATGAGCTTGGGAAGATGTCGGGCCATATCTCGCTCTGAAAGTAATCGAACTGAACCCACGGAGAAGCAGATATTTGTGCAAAGTCACTGTACATGGTTGGATTGTATCTATCTACCCCGCCCCCCAGCCCCAAAACTCATATGTTGAAGTCCTAACTCTACATCATGTGACTGTTTGGAGGTAAGGTCTTTACACAGAAGCCATTTGGGCAGACTCTACTCAAACATGACAAAAGGACAAAGGTGGCATACACAGGAAGAGTCTGTGAGGAAGCTCAGAGAGGCTGTGATTGTTCAAGCCAAGAGACACTTTAAAAAAACACAAGAATTTGGGGAGAAAGGAACAGGGGTGGGAGTGGGGCAACCCATCTAGCCCTCAGAAGAGAGTAAATTTGCTGATAACTTACCTTGGTCTTGAAGAGTTGTAACACCATGACATTATCTTGTTTAAGTCAGTGTGTGAGTGAATGTATAAGCGTGTGTGTGTGTGTGTGTGTGTGTGTGTGTAGAGATCAGTCATACTAACTCAGGGTCCACTCTCTGTCTCAGTTTAATGTGATGACCTTTGCAAAATTCCTGTCTCTAAATAAGGCCACATTCTGAGGGAGTTAGGAGTTAGAGTAGGTGAATTTAGCAGGGGAGCACACGTCAGTCTGTAAGTACCGCTCATCTGTATCTTAGAGTCCAGAAGACAAGCTCCCCTTCCACACCCAGCTCCCGAGACAACGCTCTCCTGCCTTCGTGCTCCTGCTCACCCTGAGAAAAGAAGTTTCTGTGAGCTCAGAATCCACCCCCTGGGACTTGTTTGAAGGTGTGGCATGCATAGGAATGAGTGTGCCGTGATGAAACTTGTCTCTCTGTATGCTAACCTAAAGGAGAAAATTTTTTAATAACTATAAGAAGCTGGGTGTCTGACTTTTTCTCATTTCTCTGTCTTTGGTAGGCATGTCTTAGGACAATCAACCAACACCCTGCCACCTATCCTTACCCTCCTGTTACGGGTTCTTGGCAGGGCACAGGAAGTCTCAACAACTACATAGCTCTCTTCAAAGCATTTTTCTCCTACCTTTGATTTTTATAGGCGCTTTGTCTATAATTACATGGTTTGCTGCATGTCTCGTTTAATAAGGATTAATATGAACTACGTGTCCCAGCAAAGGGCAGCGCGTAACTAAATGAGCATTTAATAACTAGTATTCATTAAGGCAATTATTTTAATAAATTAGGCTCAGTTACACGTAATCATTTTCACCCTGATTTTTCAAAACAAAACAAAACAAAACAAAAAAACTTATCTGGCATAACACTGAAAGAAGGTCAAAGAAATAGACAGAAGCAATAAAGGCCAAGATGGTAATGGGAAGTCACCGAGAGATCAGAGATGATAAAGATAAATGTTTGAAGGAAATTGGAAAATATAGATTAGTGTGCATTTAATGTGAACAATGCAAGTAAACATTTTTTCAAGAGCATGCCGAGGGTCAAGACCTTTTTCTGACTTGTTAGCCTTCAAAGCAAGCAGAACATTTCATGTTGTCACCACGTTCGAGAATGAGTGTTCTGGGGCTTGTCTCCGTGCACACAGCTGGCAGACACTGGAAGCGAAGGCTGAAGCCGAGGCACCTCCCTTCAGAACCTCTTGCCTCAGAAGCTTCGAATTCCAGGAGTTGGAAATGAAAGTCCGTCAGCTCCAGCCAAACCCCAGGCCACAGCTTCCAGAAGCAGGTAGGCTTCCCACAGACCATCTCCTGCCTCTGTTTCCCCAGTCCTATAGTCTCCTCCCTAGTGCTGCAACAGAATACCAGCTGTCGTCCTCTGTCAACCCTGCTCTCATCTCCCTTGGATCCCACAAACCATCCCCTCCTAACCTCCTTCATCCCCCAAGTTGTCACGGCATGCCAGACCCCAGTTCCAGAAGGCACTCCTTCATAAACCAAGGGCTGCCCCTTCTGGGACAACAAATAGATTAAAGGCAAAAACCATACTTCTATTGCTCCTGAGACGCAGCCCACCCACCTCCATCTCATTCCCAGCTCTGTAACTAGAAACCTACTATGGTCTCGCTTTCTTGCCTGACCCCATCCCCAACAGGTCACAAAGAACTTTCTCCTCCAACCTTCCTTCCCCCAACTCATCCCAGTTAGACAGCCTCTGCTAGCAGGCACTCTCTGTGAACACATCAGGTCAACAGGCCAGGAAAACAGACAACAGGAAGGCAACACACTCTCTGAAAACCCAGAGAGGAAACAAAACAAAGAACAAAATGCCCACCCAACAAAGACAAATCTAGAAATCAGCACCCAGACCTTTAATCATCCCAACCCCAGATGCCAAGAGGCCAGCATAAGAACACAATCAGTAACAGCCAGGGCAGTGTGTCTGCACCATAGCCCAGCTATCCTACCACAGCAGGCCCTGAATATTCTAACATAGCTGAGATGTGAGGAAAAAGACTTTAAAAGAGCATTTACGAATATGATAGAGGGTCTTAAAGAGGAAATGAATACATCCCTTAAACAGAAACAAACAGTATAATGAAATAATTAAAACTGTTGAAGACCTGAAAGTGGAAATAGAATCAATAAAGAAAATCCAAACAGGGAATTCTGGAAATGAGAAATGTAGGAATTTGATCAGGAACATCAGAGTCAAGCTTCACCAAGAGATGGAAGAGAGAATCTCAGGCACTGAAGATATGATTTAAAACAAAGTGATTGCATTCAAACACAAACATGTTAAATCTAAAAACTCCTGACATTAAACATCCAGGAAGGGCTGGAGAGATGGCTCAGCGGTTAAGAGCACTGACTGCTCTTCCCAAGGTCCTGAGTTCAAATCCCAGCAACCACATGGTGGCTCACAACCATCCATAATGAGATCTGACGCCCTCTTCTGGGGTGTCTGAAGACAGCTACAGTGTACTTACATATAATAAATAAATAAATCTTTTTATAAAATTCAGGAAATCTGGAATACTATGACAAGACGAAATGTAAAAGTAATAGGAAAGTGAAGAATCCCAGTACAAAGGCCCAGAAAAAGATTTCAACAAAGTCATAGAAGAAAAATTTCCTAACCTAAAGGGGATGCCTATGAAGACTCAAGAAGCATACAGAACACCAAATATATTAGATTAGAAAAGAAAGTCCCCTTGGCACATGATAATCAAAACACTAAGCATACAGAACAAAGAGAAAATATGAAAAGCTTTAAGGGAAAAATACCAAGTAACATATAAAGTCAGACCTATCAGAATACACCTGACTTCTCAGTGAAGACTCTAAAAGTCAGAAGGGCCCTAGACAGATGTGCTGCAGACTCTAAGAGACCACAGATGCCATCCCAGGCCTTCCAATCATTTTAGATGGAGAAAATAAGATATTCCATAATAAAGTCAAATTTAAACAATATCCATTCACAAATCCAGCTCTCCAGAAGGCTTCAGAAGGAAAACTCCAACCTAAGGAGGTTAACTGCACACATGAAAACACAGGGAATAAATAATCTCACACCAGCAAAATCAAAAGAAGGAAAACACACACACACACACACACACACACACACACACACAGAGTTATAACACTCTTGTGCGTATACCCAATGGAGCAGACCTTTCCTGCCTACAAAATATGCTAGCACAACCGTGGCAAAGAACTTATGGGTGTAGCCAGTCACTGTCTGATTTGACCTGTGGCACACTCCACAAGAAGGAACCCATACAAAACACAGCTTGGGTCACCATGAAGAAGAGACTATACATGACTATATAGCACAGAGACCTAGGGTAAAACCAAACACTACTGATCTTCAAAAAATTAATAAATGATTCCTAATGATATTCTGTTATACTCATAGATCAGTGCCTTATCCAGTTCTCATCAGAGAGGCTTTCTCCAGCAGCAGATGAGAACATACACAGGATACTGCTAGACATGGGGAAAGAGAGTCTAAATTTGAGGTCTCCATCAAATCCCTCCCTTCTGAGCTCAGGGAATCCAGCAAAAGAAGGGGCAAAAAGATTGTTATAAGAGTCAGAGGAGATAGGGGACACCTGGAGAACAAAGCCCTCTAAATCAACTAAGCAAGGTGCATATGTGCACACAGAATCTGAAGTGGTAAGCACAGAGCCTATAGAGGTCTACACCAGGTCCTCTGAAGATACAGTATAGCTATTACCTTAGTATTTTTATAGGACTCCTGACCACGAGAACACGAGTCTCTGACTCTCATGCCTGATCTTGGGACTCTTTTCCTCATGGTGGGTTGCCATGTCCAATTTCAGTATGATGCTTTTTCCTTCATCTTATTCTATCTTACATTGTCGTGTCTCCTTGTTATCTCTTACAAGCCTGTCTTTTCTGATGAGAGACATAAAAGGAATGAATCCAGAAGGGAGGGAGGAAAGGTCGAAAGGAGCAGGGAGAAGTCGACGGAGGGGAAGCTACAACCAGGAAATATTATCTCAGAAAAGAATCTATCTTCAAGAAAAGAAAAAAAAAAGCACTTAAAAGGAAAAAACTTGCCAGCTCCTTAGTATAAGAAAAGGGCAGGTGCTTGGTTAATTTTCTGCCGTCGTTGTTGTGACATTCTTGATGATCGCTCTTAACTGGACCTGTGATTTGACATTTTGTTCGGTTCCCTATAAAACAGCACGGGTTCTGAGTGATAAGAAAGAGATCCA
Source organism: Tokudaia tokunoshimensis (assembly GCA_036184795.1). Taxonomy (NCBI): domain Eukaryota; kingdom Metazoa; phylum Chordata; class Mammalia; order Rodentia; family Muridae; genus Tokudaia; species Tokudaia tokunoshimensis. Next base: position 11,415,271 of record BTHU01000022.1, read on the forward strand.
AAGATAGTCACTTTAACAAAACAATTTCTAGGTCTCGTACACGGCTGTGAAGTCATGAGGTGATGTGGACAGTCAGACAGCTCTTCTGACTCTAACGCATGGCTTCCTTCTTCGTGTCTGGCATGACTGTCCATTCTCTCCACCCCTTAGCTGGAAAGAAGCAGAAAGAGGCCAGAGAAGTAAATAAAGTGGCCCTTGTTGCTTTCACTCTTCCCATTGGTCAAAACATGGTCACGTGGATGCTCAGCCCCCTCCAATCAAGCACTTGTATGTATTGTATACAATACTCCACTTTCTCTTTCTCAAGTTCCCACAGTCTCAAGACCTCTGCTTACAAACCAACCTGATCTCTTCGTCGCTCCAGCTTCTAGAATGCCAAGATGTACTTGTAATACTCTTAGGGATGGAGAGGGTGCAAAATAGCGTGCAAAATGGTGTGCACAAAGATACTGTGTAAGATCATCATGGGGATATACGAACTCGGTGTATGTGAGAAATGAAAAAATGTCATGATTGGACTTGGGTAGCAACCTCCAAATACCTCATTAAGTAAATGCAAATACTCAAAGCTCTGAAACACTTCTGGCCCCGATAAGGACCACAGAACTTATATACGCGAGACGTCAGGGTTAATAAAGCATAGCAGAAGAGGGGCTTCGACAGTCATCCTGAAGGCTGTCTGGAGATGACAACTGGGACGTCCATACTCTTTGTCTCCTGGACTTGAACCTCACCAGGTGGCTTATAATACAGGAGCTGTGGTCATTCCTGCTTCTGCACACTAGACCCTGGCTTACCACGGTTCCCTGAGCTTGTTTCCTGTTAGCATCATAAGGGTTTCATTAGGTGATTTCTAATATATTGAAATACTCTTGCCTGTTTCTGGCTTCAGTGGCTCCAAAATTTCCTCATGACTCAGAAGAAATAACTCCTAATGGCCAAGAAAGAGCCCATCGGGGACTGTAGTCAGAAGACATCGTACTCCGTGGGTCCCTGGGGCTCTGTTTCCATCATGAGCACAGCTATGGAGCCAACCATCAGACACTAAAATTGTCTGAATTGAGAACTAAAGAGTATTATTGCAGTGCACTTCAGTAAGATGAAACCATGATGTATCCTTGCTGGTCATTCAGTAAAGCTGAGATTTCCCAGTGTTAAGGCTGGACACGCTAACTGGGCAAACCACATATCTGAGGGGTGAGCAGAATGACTAGGAACACAGACATCCCGTCAGACTGGTCTAAATTCAATTTTTCTTCTAGCACTAACTAGTTGCAGGATGCTGATCTTCAGGGAACTTGTTTTCTCTAAAGCAAAAATAAGTGAGTAATAGTACCTGACTAGTACTGTCACTGCAAAATTTAAATGATAAAGAATTCAATGTTGCAAGAACAAGAATGATAAAGAATTCAATGTTGCAAGAACACGGTAAGCTCTCTGCTCACAGAGCCTTGGATATCACAGCTTTGTGTTTCTTATACCTCTGGGCAAAAAGAAGTAAATAACACTTGGCTCATTAAGTTCATTTAGCTACAAAGGACTTAACAACTATCTGACATAGAAACTTAGTAGAACTTTAGAAAACATAGTTCATATAAACAAAAGGATAATGAGGTGTTAGTTTGTTTGGCTTTTTTTCATTTGTAAATAGGCAAAATTACAGTCATCCTTCTGTGTCCACTCAGGACTGGTTCCAGGATCTTTATGGATACAAAACAAAACACCCTGAGGATGCTCCGGATCCTTACATTAAATGGCACAGATCCTGCACGTGAATGGTACACATACATCCTCATCTACGCTTGAACTGACTCTAGATGACATACAACACCCGACAACATAAGCATCCTGGAGACAAACTGCACTGGTCGTGAAGAACAAACAGCCTGCGGGTGTTAGCACACACACCATGTTCTCTTCAAGTATCTTTGAAGTATGGTTGGTTGAACTGAAGCATGCTGAGCCTCCAAACAGAGGGCCTCCAGTCCTCAAGGAAGGACATGCGCTCCTTTTGGGGACTCTACAACTTCTCACACCCGGGGACAGAGGAACTCTCCCACCTTCACTCCCGGCTTCTTATGCATTGACAAGCTGTATTTGTGCTTTATTACGACTATTCATTGAAAGGAACATACTGCTGACTTAGCGATAGTAGTGTTTAAATGTGTGCTTATTGGTGTGTGTGTGTGTGTGTGTGTGTGTGTGTGTGTGTGTGTCTGTGTGTGTACATTCCCTTTGAATTTGATGCAGCACTTTGAAGTACTTTGGCTCATGGCTTAGCATGCTTGAAGGAAATCACTTGGGACATGTCTGTTCTTCCTTCTCCTAATCTGCTCTTCCTCCTGACCCTCTTCCTTCCTCTCTCTTCTTCTCACACACTTGTCCCCTCCCTACTGTTTCAAACTCCTTCCCCCTTCATTCACTTCTGGCAACGCCTAGAGGTTCATCAAACTCTCCCTGTGCCTCCAGCACCCAGCACCAGGGGCTCTTTGGTTAAAATAAATGGAATTCCACTGAGAGTCATTCTATGAGTCTTGTTCCCTTTCAGTGAACCAAGCTAGCACCTCCCGTGGCACACTGAGCAGAACACAGCATAGATCTAAGTCTCTCACACATATGGTTAAAACTTTGTCACACTTAATCTCAATTCCGAGCTTGTTTCCTTGGTGGTGCCTTTGAGCCTAAGAATTGCTCTACCTGCTGACTAGATTAGAATCACCTCCAATTATTGCCTTTCAAGTACATCAGTGTTTCTCAAAGGCTCTCAGACCACCTGCCTTTGACCCACCCAGAATGCATGCTCATAGCACGAGTCTAAGTCAACAGACTTTTTTCTTTTACATTATTTCAAACTATTTCCCAAGGTAACTATGCCAGTAACCTTGATATCCAATAATCTTTAATTTGGAGAATTAATGCTGAGCCACCACTATGCAACTAATTAGAAACTGTTCATGCTCAAGGGCAACACAGATCCAGCCCCCCTCCCCCAGTATCTATTGAGGAGTTTAGGGGAGATCACGGCTCTCTCGGAAGGCAGAACCTTATGCTTAGATCTCCTGATGGTTGCTGGCTTTCCTTTGACTTGGCTTTGCTTCCACTCATTGTTGCCCGAGTACCCAGGACCTGCCAGGTCTATGTAAGGTTTTATTGAGCTGGGCTCAGTCTGTAAGTCTGGGGACATTTCCTCTTTTTGGAATCTTATAAGTCTTGGCCTATGAAAACCTATGTATGTCTCTATATTCTTGTGCTCCTTAGAGCAAAAGTGATTCTCTTGAAGCCATGAAGAGTTTTTGGACTGTCCACAGCGAAGTCACTCCTTATGCCTTTGACTAAGGGAGAGAGATCTTATGAGCCCTCAACTCACATCAGTTTAAATTTTGTCCTTACCCCACTCAGCATCCTCCTGATCTTCTCTCAATCTAAACAACAGACTCTTCTTTCTAGATAGCTGCATTCTAGTCTTCTAAGTCACCATAGCAACTACACCACATCCTGTTTCACTCCCATAATGCTATGCAAATATACCATTAAAATGTGTTCTGGAGGTTCCATAAAACACGAGGATAACACTTTTAAATATTCAAATTTTGTGAAAAGGCAATCAGGAAACGGTAGACGAATTAAGTTATTGCTTGTTCAACAGCTCTCCTTCTGGTAGGCTACTCAGCTATACAAATTACTACAGCAATTACAGAAAAGGTTTGGCATTTCTTCAAGAAATTAGAAACAGAACTACAATATGATGAAGTAATTTCACTGCCAGGTGTATAGTCAAAGGTGATGAGATCATTGTGTTAAAGAGATACCTGCATGATGCCAAAATGGGTCAGTGGGTAAAGGTGCCTGCCACCATGACTAATGAACTGAGTTCAATTCCTGGGACCCACATGGTGGAAGGAAAGAACCAACAGGAGCAGGTTATCCTGTGTAACAAAACTTCTCCTGGGGAGATACAGCACATGTCTACTCACCCAAGGTAGGGAGCCTACAACTGAAGTACAAAACCACCAAAGACCAGTTTGGTGAACCAGCAAGTAAGGGAACCTAACCCACTCCATTTTGGAACAGGCAACTATATTAGGTCTTGAGTTTCAGTTTCCCAAATAAGCAGGCAAGACTCCTCAGCAGAACCACACCACAAACAATGAGTTGTTAGTCAATAGCAGCCCTGACATTTGGCCAACAGGGAAGATGAGCCTGGAGCTTATTCCTGGAAGATGAGTTCCCCAGACATCTGGCCTAGAGAGATAACAAGCCCCAAATTGGGTCTGTTCCTGGAATTCTTTAAGGTCTCACCAAATATAATAGCTAATGTAGCAACCAATAAAAAATGTAGTAATATCACTGCTTCACACCTTGCCGATCATGTTAGAGGTTACCAAACCCATTAGAAAATTTTCAAAGCCCTGCATAAAAGGAGTCTGCAAGCTTCTCTTGTTGTCGCCATTTTGTATGAGTGGTTGACCCCTGCATACTGGTTGTTTCTGCAGAATAAACACTCCTTGCTTTTGCCTACTATTTGATTCTGGGGTCTTCCTTCAGCAATTATCAGACCCTTATAGTGAGTTTAATTGGGGTTACCTACAGCAGTATGGGTGAGGGGTTACTTAAAAGAACAGAACTCACCCAAAGACAGCAGCAGCATCAAAGCCCACTTCAGTATGGGTGAACCTGGAGCACACTGCACAGCCTGCAGGCAGCTCAATAGGTTGGGGAATGTCCCTTCCAAGTGGTTCAGTTTGTTTAAACCTCTTCCAAGCAGCTCTGCTGTGTCTGCTTCTTCCAGGCAACTGGTCTGGTTTTAGAATCTTCTTTTGCAACTTGTCTTGTCTGAGAGTGACTCTCAGCAGCTTTATTGCTCCTTCTGTCAAGGAAAGGCCTAGTGAAACTGGTCAGTTTCAGGAACTTCCTGGAAGATTTTAAGTTGTGTAACTCCCTGCTTAAAGAACATCTCTGTAGGAGGGGATGTTTCAATCTTGGCACACACAGACACAGACACACATAGATGCGCACACATATACACACATCAAGGGATGTCTATTGACATCCATGTCTATTGAAGCATTATCTGCAATAGCCAAGATATGCAATCAATCAAAGGTTTTATTGACAGGTGAACAAATAAAGAAAATGTTGAAGCTAAAAGAGCTGATCTCGTGGAAGAAGAGCCTCGAACAGTGGTCACCAGAGAGTAAGAAGATGTGGAAATGGGGTGGAGACTAAGGCCATATAATAGGTACAGCTAGAAGCTAGGCATGGTGTCACATACCTATAATGCCACCACTTAGCAGGTAGAGACAGGAGGATCAGGAGTTCAAAGCCAGCCTCTGCGACATAGAGAGGACAAGGCTGGTCAGGCTGTATGACACTCTATCTCAAACAAACAAAAATTCAGTTAGGAAGAGGAATTGTCTTTTGTTTGCTATAAACTCAGTGGAATAACTAGGTATTAGAATAATTTATATAATATTTCAAATTGGCTAGAAGACAGAAAAATAATAAATTTGAGGAGATAGAGGACTTCCCATGATTCGTGATAAATTTCAAAGATAGATGATTGATAGATAGATAGATAGATAGATAGATAGATAGATAGATAGATAGACAGACAGACAAACAGATAATCATAGTTTAACCCTATAAATACATGCATTGTTGTGTGTCAATTGTAAAAATAAATAATTTGAAAGCATAATTTCTTCTAGATTCTTAAAACTTACTCCTCAGCTCAGAGCACATTATTTTCCATTATACCCCCTTGCCCAGAATGCTCTTGGAGCCATCTCTAATCTGCCAGATTTATTCTTCTAAAGGAGTGTTGAGCACCTTAGAGTCCCTGAAATTTCTCCAGGCTCCCAAATGTATCCACGGAAACACCGCAGCCACGCAGTGGAACACTGGGGCCCCAAACTCCCATGGCGATCCATCTGTCCCGACATCCACACACAGGCCGCACCCCCTTTTTTCCTGATTTTTTTTTCTATCACGTTGTTTTAAATTATCTTTATTTTTTCCCCCAAAAAAGAAATTAGAACCGGGCATATGGCTCAGTGGTTACAGCATTTGCCTAGCCTGTTCAATACCCTGAGTTCCAGCCTCACTTGAAGTGATTGACATGGTTCACGGCTTTAGCGGGGTGTGGCTGACAGCTAATATACATTGCACACTGTGAAAGCACAACTGAATGAGTTCTGACAGACACAGTCAATATCAAGGAGGTAAACTCACCCACTACCCCAGAAGCTTCCCTGTGATCCTTTATAAGCCACTCCTCCTCCCAGGAATGCATCACTATTTTGTTTTCGACCATTCTATATTTGTCTCCATTTTCAGAAATGGAAATTTCTAAATTGGGACTCCTCCTCCCATTCTGTTTCCATGGTTACTAAGAAAGCAGTACATGACTGCATAGCTTTTAAGGTCAAGGTCTTCTTCCTATTATGGTGGGGGTCACACACATGTACTATGTGGATCCATGTGCCCTTCTGTGCAGAGCAGGACGCTGATGTCTTCTTCTTTTGTTGTTTGCTGTGTAACAAACAGTCTTGAAACAGGGTCTCCTATGGCCCAGAAGCTTGTGATTTTGGCTGGTGGATACTATGGTTTCAGGTATGCACAACTTTTTATGTAGGTGCCAGGGATTCGAACTGAGGTGCTCGTACTTACAGAGTGAATGCTTCTTTAAAAACATACCGTTTAACAGTTTCATACATTTATGTAACAAATATTAGTCCCTTCCATTCTATCAGTCCACCCTCTCTCAACAGCTCTCCTTCCTTTCTTGCTGTCCTTTCTGTGTAGAGCTTACTTAGCATTTCTCGCTTGAGCGAGGGTGGGATGTAAATTACTTTCCCAATGGCACCTGGTCACAGTAAGGACTCTTACCCCCCCACCCCCACCTCCGGAACATCTCCCTAACTCCTCCTACACCGGCTCTTCCTTGGACCTCAGGATAAAAAACTTCAGATGAAAGACTGGGAAAGGTGTTCCAAGCAGAGGGAAGAAGGGAAGAAGCAGGACCTGACAAAACGAACTTACAATCAAACTTACCCAAACTAGACAGTCATGTCATGCTCATTCAATAAACCATCGGTCAAGAAGACATTGCAGGCTGGCAAGATGGCTCAGTTACATTAGAGACTGCGGCCAAGTTGAATGACCGACCTGAGGTCAAGCCTCCAGACCCAAGTGAAGGAAGAAGAGACCTGAGTTCCAAAAGTTGTGCTCTCACCTCCACGTGTATGCTGTGGCACACACACACACACACACACAGGCACAAACATAATATGATTTTGAAATTCTTGTTTTTAAGGTGAGAGCATTACAGTTCTGAACATATACAAACCAATCAGGAAAATATCCAAACAAGTTACATCATTTCAGGAAGTGGATCTTGCGGGCTACAGTCATACTAAGTGAACTAAGCCAGTCCCTGATCTTACACACACACACACACACACACACACACACACACACACACACACCCCAATATATAAGTAAAATTTTCTAGTGGGCCAAAGAGGACTAATGAAGGCAGATTGATTAAAGGAAGGCTGGGAGGGTTTTCAATGCAACATAAACACTGTCGAAATACTTACAGATAAGTAATGGATTCTGAGACAGTGTCTCACAATGCAACCCTAGTTGTCCTGGAACTCACTATGTAGACCAGGCCAGCCTCCAGCTCACAGACACCCGCCTGTCTACACCTCCTAGGATGAAAGGAGTAGGCCACCAGGCCTGGTTAGACATATACTTTCTTAAAAGATGCAAAAATCTTTGAATTTTGAAATTCAGCTTTTTGTTGATGTTGTTGTTGTTGATAATATGGTTACTTCCAGCTTCTAGGAAGACTAAAGGAAGTCGGCAGGTAACACCTGTGTATGACTTAGTAGCATCTGGAAGTGCCACTCTGTCATTTAGAGTTCTTAGGGGGAAAATTTAAGAACAACTGATGGCTGAGGAACCGGGGTCTGACGACCAGGTGTCCTCGGTGAGGCATCCTTCCCCAACACTTCTAGAAACGTAGGTTTTAGAACTGATGGAGTGGGGTTATAGGACATGAGAGAGTCCCTGGCTGGGAGGAGGAGCCACGCCTGGCATCAATGATTTCTCACAGATGGCCACTCCTAGCCATTAATGCAAGAGGAAGTCCCCAGGCTTCCCTCTAGGCTGCTTCAGTGAAGAGGAGTCAGCCAAGATGCAACCTAATAGCTTCCTGGTCCCAGGGCCGGCTGGACAGGATTGATTTACACAGGCAGGCTGGCAAGCCCATGCTCACCAAACTATTGGGTTACACGCAACGCGCAAACCAACTTCCTGGAATAACTAATGGAGGAAGCTGAGAAGGAAGGAGCGATCTATCAATTATCAATAGGAAACTCGCAGGAACTGGGCAAATGATGTGGCTAAAACAAGGGCTGGAGATGAAAAGAAAGCGATGGGGTTTTAAGGCACACATGCCGCTGTGATTCTGCAGATTAAAGGGGTGGGTGGATTTCCCTGCTGCCAGATCAAGTGCAGCTGAGGAAGGAAGAGAGCCGGAGAACAGCCAACCTTGCCTGGAGGCGTGCATCATTATAACCCAGAAGAAAATAGCCTTTCATCTGAGAAACCACTGCAGGAGGGGTCTGCTCGGCATACTTGCCTAGTATTAAATGACAGAGGGTTGAAGGAAAAGGAAATCCTTCCCATTTTGGTTCTACTTCAGTGTGGTACAACAGCTTCCTTCACACCTCCCTTGGCCACAGGAGACAAAGAGACCCACATGCCCAGCTCTTGCCGGAGAGCAAGCCTTCTGTTCATCTTCTGTTTGGGTTAGGTTTGGTTTTTATTGTGTTGATATAGCCTTACCATGGCCTGGAACTCGCTCTTGTAGGTCAAGCTGCCCAGGAACTCAGGATCCTTCTGCCTCCATCTCCAGATATCTCCTCTTTCTTGAACAGCGATGCATGCAGAAAGATGTCTCTGTGAAGCACAGACCTACATGTGACCGTGGTCTCCTAAGGAAAGCTTCTCAGGGATGAGAGCTGCTGTCCTAACACAGTGTGGTTCAGCGCTCACATGTCTGTGGTGCGGCTGCTGTAAGCAAACCCACAGCTCCAGATGTCTCATCGTGCAGTACCCGTGACTCTGGACTCCATAAAACAGTGAGTGTCTGTGGTTGTATACGCACTGGCTGTGCCTGTAATAGGCTCAGTGCATTGCTTCCCAGTTAGATTTTTAACTTCTGCTGTCAAACATTATGCTATTGTAAATAGGGGCACATTCTTCCATCTTCCATCTCCAGCATCAGGTGATGTCATCGAGACGCTACATCCAGGACCATTTGATTCATACAACCGCACTCTGTCCTGGTTCCAGGGCAGAATCATTTCGACGCATTTCTCAGATGGCGGCCAGTTGTTAAACGACACAACAGTATTCATTCTCAGTTGCTTTTCACACACCACATGTTCTTTCCCTTGAAGGAGCTGCTAAAGACCTACTGAAATTGATAGACATAAGTTACAGAAAAGGATGTGATTCAAACAGTATGTTCAGGAGCTGCAGAGGTGGCTCAGAGGTTAAGAGCATTGACTATTCTTCAGAGAACTTTGATTCGGTTCCCAGCACCCACATGACAGCTCACAACCATCTATGGCACTAGATTCAAGGGTTCTGAATCCTTCCCTCTTCTGTCCTCCTTGGCACTGCACACACATGAAATTTACATATATATGATATATACATACATATATATCATATATATTACACACATGCACACATGTATGTGCATATACATATATGTATGCATATAGTTGTATACATATACACATATGTATGTGTATATATGTACATATTATACATATATATGCAGACAAGGTACTCATACACATAAAAATGAATCAATTTTAAAACACTTAAAAATCTTATTAAGAAAATATCAGTCCAAAGTTATAGAGAGACAATCCTAAGAGTCAATACATCTTACAAACATCTACAGCTCTTGGAACTGGCTTTGGGTTGTCACTGATTGTCATCGTTATATAAAGAAATGGTATTGCCCACCTTTTACAAATGAAGTATCTGAGGCACAGAGACAAAGATCCCCACATAGGAAAATGTAGAGTTCCACAGGGGGGCGGGAGGAGGGGGCGGGAGGGTATTTAGTACCTTCTCAAAACTTCTCAAAACTTTCCTGGAGATTAAATGAGACAATGCAGAGTGAGCCCAGAACTGCGCGACTTGACATGTAGCCTGCGCCTAACAAATCGCTCTTCTATACTCAGTGATGTGCAAAGACGCTCAACTTCATGCTAAGTGGAATCTGGGGAAGGCAAGCATCTCCAAAGGTCATGAAGCCAACTGCAGCAGAACTTATACTTCCATTGGAAAAGCCTAGACTCTGAACCCAACTAAGAGATGTTACCATTCTTTCCAGGGCTCAGCACTGACTGGCCTCCTCAAAATGTGACTACCTCTACAAGGCCAAAAATGTTCTCAGAACTGCAGAAGATACCACTCAAACACCCGTGGGTCTCTTCTGACCCATTTCAAGCTTTCAACATCTATCCATTGACTCTCTACCTTCCAGGAAAGACTCCCGCCAATGTTGAAGGCGGATCTGGGTTCCATGGGGCTTCGAACCCAGAAAGAGTGCCAGGCATTGGTCAAGAAACTGACCAATGAGATACAAATTATCTATTGTTGCCTGTGCTGCGAAGGATCAGCTCAAAGAGCCCCGGGGAATGACGAAAGTGATACAAAATACCTACTATTGCGTGTGCTGCAAAGGATCAGCTCAAGGAAGGAAGAGTCCAGGGAGGCTATTTCATAGCCTTCCCATTGGGTCCCTATCACCTCTGCTCCCTTTCCAACGATCTCTGTGTGGCTTCTGGATTAGTGTACACAGGTTCCACTTATGCCCCTCTCTGCTCTGAAGCCTTCAGTGTCTCCCTGGAAGGAGAGATGTAAGGCTCTTAGTCAAACTTCCCACCCAGCTTTCCAGCCTCCAACCTGGACCCATTTCCAAAACAAGAACTAGCGTTTCCTTCTCTACTGACATCATTTGCACCTGGTTCTCCTGGCAACCTCAGCCTGCTCTCCTCCAGCGCTTTAGCCTTGTAGTTACTGCATCTTCTACGGGCTTTTCTCTTTAGCTCCCTTTACTTCCATAATCCCACCAAAACCTGAAGTTCAGCCCGGTCAGAGAACTCCCAGGCTTCTCTTCCACACATTGCAACTGAGCACTTTCCAACGCGAGCATGAATTCCTTAATGTGCGGTGGAGTCATAAAGGTTTTTACTCATGACTCGTTCTGCACAAATCTACGAGCATGGGTGAGACATCTGTGTCTGCATCGCTGTGTAACAACAGGGTTGTCTTATTGTTCTATATAGTTCAATAAGCATGAATTAAATTAAGTTGTTGCTAAAGAGCGGAGTTATGAGTTATGCCCCCCCAACAAAGGATAATTAATTTGGTTTTTATGAAAATTATTAGTGCTATTGTGGCCCAGGCCACACAGTGGAAAACGAGGATGGCCAGTGAATGAGATGTGGACTTTGTGCCTGGAGAGAAAACGGCTAGAGGAGAGGTAAGCAAGCACACGTGGAACTTTTTTCTACATAACAGAATGAGCTGATAGTGGCTGGCGGCAGCTTGATTTTGCCGGGAGCTTCTGTGTACCAGAACTACACCGGCTTACTACAGCATTATCTTATCTAACTCTTGGAGAGATTCCCTAGAGTTGCATAAGGGTTAATACGCTTCCTCTGCTTTCCCTGTGGTTCAGGTAGGGCATGAATTCAGTGGTATATTCCGTTGGTCCACCAACAAGCAGGCGGGATGAATGTCCCTGGTTGTTACACTGACGGTGATGTCACCAGGAGCCAAGCACTTCCTGTCTGTCAGTCCAGCCATCCTTGATGTGTGACCCTCATCTGTCACTTTGTTGCTTCAAAATGACACACTGGGGATACCATATATCCTTATCTCCAAGATGTCTCCTTTTTAAAAAAAAAAAAGATTTATTTGTTTATTTTATATATCTGAGTACAATTATAGCTGTCTTCAGACACACCAGAAGAGGGCGTCAGATCCCATTACAGATGGTTGTGAGCCACCATGTGGTTGCTGGGAATTGAATTCAGGACCTCTGGAAGAGCAGTCAGTGTTCTTATCCACTAAGCCATCTCTTCAGCCCCCAAGATGTCTCCTTCAGGGCGTGTCCCCAAGGACCTAACTTCCTGTCATCAAGCTCCATCTCCTGAGGGTTCCACCCCCTTCTAATGGCATCCCAATTGGGGATCAGGCCTTCAACTCACAGGTCTCTGGAGCACCCTTATCTAAACTGTGGCAGCACCCTTGATCTAACCAGGGAGTAGGAAAAAATGGCAGAGAGTGAACACCTGTAGCCAATTAGTCCCCTGTTTGAAGAGTTTCTGGGGTGGCAACTCCAGTACTCTCCGCCCGGGTCTCACTGGAGTGAGCGATGTCATTTGAGCACATTTTAGGCAGGAAACCCAGTTGTTTGGCTGGTATCCTTGCCAGGCCAAACAGAATTGGAATTTCTTGAGTAAGAAGCAAGAGGAAATGGAAATGGGACAGACAGTAGTCGGTGTCCCCTCCCCTTTGCTTTCAAGCCTGGACTTGAATCACTGTTGTGACAATAAACACTTAATTGGCCAGCAGGGGTGAGACACCAGAAAACTGATACCCGGCATCTGCCACTTTCTGTAGTATAAACACACAACACCATATGCACAGCACACCAACAGCTCCCTGAGCAATAGAACCCAGGCATGACAGTAGGAGCAGGAGATGTAAATTATTCCTGTCTCCCAGTATTTTTACTGACTCTTTTCCGTGGTTAAATACAACTGCCCACAGTATGCTAACATGTACTGGTATGTAGGCACAAGTGATGCACATACCGAGTTGTGTGGAGGGCTATAAGCACCCAACCATATTTGTGTTGGGACAATGTGAGAAGCATACACCAATTCTTTTTTTTTTTTAGTGATGCATCTTTCTGATTCTGTCCTCACCATTAGATGGCAGGTGGCTGTGCTCTTACTGGGGAGAGATTCAAGCTCCTGACCTGTCTACAAATGGGCTCCAGACTTCCTGAAGACCTGGCCATCAGCTTTCATGAGCTGATTCAACAAGCCTCCCGCAGACATCGCTGACTTGAACCTGCCTTGCTCAGCTCTGACACGGGTATCCTGGAGCATAGAGGAGGGAGCAGGGAGTGTATACCCCAAGGACCACGCAATTCTGGAACCTGGAAATCAATTAAGAAGGACTGTCATGGAGTCTGCAGAAGTTGTCTCATTACTCAGAGTGACTGAGGATTGTCCCCTCACAGCTCCCATACTGCCGGGCAGATAAGAGCAGGTCTGCAGTCTTTGGGAGAAAGAGGGCTCAGTAGAGCTGTTTCACAAAGCCTCCTCCCCAGACTTTGGCCATTGCTGAACTGTGAGGCATGGAGGGAAGAGAAAAGGAAACCGTTAGCTCTCTCTCTCTCCTACTACTAGGCTGACAGTTCTCAGAACATCTCCCAAGGACAACCCTGCTCAACAAAATGTCTAGAATGCTTTGGGATTATCCAAACTGATAGGCTGTTGCTGGCATCTAGAGGGTGGAGTCTGGGGATGCTACCAAGCAGTCCACAGTACCCAGGACCCACGGTGGAGAACTGTCAGCTTTAAACAGCAGTGCCGATTGACAAGCCCCGTTCCATGCACTGAGCCAATAAATGCCTCCTGTGTGAATTTCGTGAGCCGCAAGCGGAGACCTATGTTCTTGCTTTTGGTGCTGAGGACTGGAGAGAAAGGTGCTGTTTATTATTCCACAGCAGGGGAAAGCGCTGTTTATACAAAACATCAAAGGTCGCTGCTGCTGATATCAATTCCACATTTCAGGAGCCTTGGCCAAATCAAATTAGCTTATTTTCCTTGATATTAAGTTTGACAAGCAAAGAGACTGTGAAAACCAGAATTCCAACTGGGTGTGCCCCTATGATTCCGTAAAAAAAAAAAAAATTTTTTTTTGAACCCTGAGATTCCAACAGTAGCCTCATTCTTTGTGGAAGGATCATGTTGCAGCCGGTATTTATCTTGTCTGGAGAGGCACTTGCTGGATCCTCTGTTCTTTCTAAGATTCAGATTCTTCAGGATGGGACTGAAGCAGTCAACATGGGGTAGACTCGTGGTGGATGCCGACAGCTGATGCCCAGGAGAGAAGCCTCAGGCCTCGACTCCACGAAAAACCCAATATTAAGATAATATGGTGTGGGACAGTGGTGTGTCAGTGTGTGTGTCTGTCAAAAGGACAAAAAAAAAAGGAAGAAAGAAATAGTGAGGGTTGGTCATTCTTAAGGGGGTTTATTGGACAATAGCTTTGGAAATCTGGTGAATGCTGTGATATTGCCTCTGCCTGCCAGTGCACACGCATACGTGACACTTAGAGCTCTGCAGTACACTCCTGGTGTCCCAAAGTGTCAGCCAGGAAGCCTCGAACGGGGATTATGAACCACTGTCGTAGGCCTGGGTGTGTGCTAGGATGAAGTTAACAGAGCAACCAGGAAGGCTTGAGGCAAGGTGCTGAGGTTGTACCTGGGACCCTCCAGCTCAGCTGGAAACTGAATTTCCTCCTCCGTCACAAAATGGGGTGTTGCAAAAAAAAGGGGGGGCCCTGTCCCTCAGAACGGGGTGGCTCTAGAGCAGTGTGGAGAGTAGAGGGGGGAGGTCTGTCTGAGGGAAGAGAGGCAGTTTTTACTTTTCAGCAGCACTCATGGGGCACCTACTGCATGCAGACATCAAGCTCTGGGAATTTGAAGAAAACCTTCCATTAGAGCCACTGTGAGCTCCTGAGTCCAGCAGTTCTAGAATGTCCAGAAGACACTGGTTGGCTTCAGGCCTTCTGTACCTCTGGCTCTTTCTGCCCACACCCCTGTGATTGTCCCATAGCCTTGGGGTGGAGTGTGACATAGATGTCCCAGCTGTGGTGGAGCATCCACAAGTTTCCATGTCTGGCAGCAGGACCTAGAATCCCCTGTCAGAGGTCGACTCTCAAATGCAGTCTTCCAGGAATTACTTAAGGGCTTTGTTGCCCCGTGACTTCTGCGATGACACTGGGACATGCAGCCTCTGCTGTCCTGATGGAGTCCTCTGGAGTATGAAAGGAGCCTGAGAGGGGTGGGGGGCAGGGCTGTCCTTGTCCGCTGTTTTCTTCCTCAAGAGATGAACAGGGCCTGACATGTGAGGTGGTTATACAATAGCTCCGGAGGGTGAATGGGGTCCCCTACTTGGAAGATCGGGCTTAAACAGACTAGAAAGGAAGATTTGGGGGGCAGCTAATGGGGTCCCCTTTAAACAGGGCTGTAAAGGAGGATGGAGGTGGAGCTAAGAAAGAATGCCTCTGAGAAGGCTGGGCTGGTTGGGAGGAAGTCTTGGAGAAGGTGTATGAGGAGGAGGCAGCCTGAAGAGGAGTGACAGGAGACACCCCATGCAGATGCTGCCTGGCAGATAATCCCCACATTCAAGGGACTCACAAAGGCAACAGGGAGGGAGTAGGGAGGAGCCCAAGAAGGAAGTCCAAGTGGCAGTAAAAGATGACCTCTAGATGACCCGAGGCCTGGTAGGTCACGGTCAAGACTTCTGCTTTTGTCCTGAGGGTGATGAATGGTTTCAGCCTCCTTGCTAGAGTTCTACTATGGTCTGTTTTTCCATCTGGACAAAAGCAGAACCAAGGAGTGTCTCTTTTGCACACGTCATTGGCTTTCCCACATGCATCCTTCTCCTTTCTTTCCAGACTAATACCTTGAATTTCCCTTGAAAGCTTATCCCTCTGCCTTCTCAGTGCCAGGAAGAGATCAGCTCCCATCTCCACCTCCAACCTCCATTCCTCTTAGCCAATGACTTCATCCGTCAACAGATTTGGTCTGAAAACATTTGGAAGGTTAACAAAGATACAAGCATGGAAGCCTATAATCTTGGTACTCAAGAGGCTGAGGCAGGAAGATCATGGATTTAAGACCAGCTTGGACTGTATAGAAAGAGGCTGTCAGAAAGAGGAGGAGAAAAAGGAGGAGGAGGGAAATGAGGAGGAGTAGAAGGAGAAGAAAAAGAGGAGGAGGAGAAGGAGGAGGAGGAGGAGGGAGAAGCAGTTAGATGAGACTTCCTGAAACTTTCTCCTATGAAAACCTTTCCCTTTTACCATTGGTAGAGAGGCATAAAACTTCCATTTTACCCATTTGCTATCAAGACTTGCAGTTCACCCTTTGTCATTTACCTCGAAGCACAGGGGAGAGACTGGAACCGATATTTTTGCAAGATCGCAAAAAATATAGCAGAAGTGAGCCTTACTACTTTGTGGGCACTAGACCAAATCTTACCTTGTGTCCAGTGTTCTCCAGCCCCTGTAGCTTCCCGAGGCACTGAGTTCACTCTTCCTCAGCCATGCCGAGTAGGATTTGGGGTATGGAAAAGCCTCATTGATTCAGGAGGCTAGACCAATGGTCCAATGTTGCTAATTCTACAGAACAGGATCTATAAAAGAGTTGCCAAAAAAATAGAGGCATCTGGGAGATTGAAACTGAAATCTGCAGTTGTAAAACCTCATGTTCTACCCAAGTCTTATGACAGACCATTAATCCACAACTTCACACCAGAGCACAACCAAATATACAGTGAGCCATCGGAAGCACACGTAACACTGTTCCAAAAGACTTGGGATTCAGTTTGTGTGTTTGGAGAACAGCCTAGAAATTTTGGATGTTTCCCCAAAGGAGTCAAGCCTGGTGGGTCTAAGGAACCAGCAGGGGATTGCCTTCGAGCTTTTGCATAGCTCTCCAGGACACTTCCTCTCGGGGGAAGGCTCTTCTCTGCTGGGCCTCTCCACCCTATGATGGAAGTTGGCTGTTCATCAGAAAGGGTGAGTAATGAAGGCCTGGTTTGCAACACTTGGTGTGGCTGGGCTGCATTTGCTGGGAGACAGCCCAGTGGGTGAGGCTTGTCTGTCGAAGCTCATTTGTCCCTGCCTGGGTCTGCTTGCCCATCTCTTTTGAACTTAAGGCAGATGACAAGGGGTGAGTCTCAGGCTGCCTTGTGGAAGCTGCCAGCATTGACCCCGGGGCGTCTATACCCAGAATGGCATCTGTTCAGCCACGCACCTTCAACCTCAGGATCCTTTTCCTCAGCAATAGTCCAGAGAAGATGGAGAGGGAATCTTGCTGTAGGGAGAAAGAGCAGAAAGGATATTTGTTCAACACTATTTGTTAAGGCTTCCCTTTTACACACTATGGTTTTTGTTTTGGTTTGGTTTGTTTTGTTTTGTTTAGCTCAGCTGTACACTAAACAGTCACTCAATGGCTGTGAACATCTGCTTCATCTTTGGTACAATGAAGAACATTGTAACTGTTTCAGTAAGTTGTCGTAGCAATTAAACCCTGAGAACACAAATGGGAAGTGCTTTAGCGCAGCCCCCACACATTTAGTGAGCTCCATTGATGTTGTCTGCAATCACCCAGTTCCAACAGGAGGATGCTGAGGCATTGTCTGCGGCCAAGAAAAGGGAGAAATCAAAATCAGATCGAGTTGCAGCACCGCCTCTGGTGAGTGCTTGCCTGGAAGCACACGAGTAGCACACTCCACTTTCCAGCAGCAAGGTCAAAGAGTTCAACCTCTGGCTAGGCACGTGCGGTTTCTGCCCGTGATGGGGATATTAACTTGCTCAAACCGACTGATGTGCATGTCACTCTTTATAAGGTGGTGTACGGCGTACAGTCGCCACAAACGTCCCCTGTCGGGAGACTAAATAATGTTGTCTGGGGCTTGCCAATATGTCACCCACATCCACAACCCTGACGTTAATCTAAACCATTTTGGGGATGGCATTGGAGGAGGGGAGAAGACAGAAAGAGTCGGGGTCTGTGTTGCTGAGGATAGCCAGGTGGATACGGAATGCTGTCCTTCGTGCTATAGGGTTGTACCACCCTATCAGCTGCTCAGCGGCCATATTGACTTAAGCAAAGCCAACGCTGGGATCCTCTTTCTCTGCTGGTCCAGATTATTCGTGAGCAGCTGGCCTATACACCAACCCAATTAACTGTTTGCACGTGGGTGGCTCTGTATTTCCCAGAGGTGGGACTCTGTGGTGACTTCTGTAGTTTCCCATTTGAGTCAAAGAAGCAAGTGCAACTTGAAGAGAGGAGGCAGGAGTCTGGCTTCCAGGAGTCACTCTCAAAGCTTAGACCAGTTGTCATCCTTTGGAGGAAGTTACTATTTTCCCAAGCCAGCTTCTCCATCACACCACAGTCGGAGTCTGGGAGAACTGCCTGTCTCTTCACAGCCATCATTATGTTTAAAGGACAGATTGGAATCTTAGGAAGGACTCAGAAATGCCTTTGCTGTGAGCCAAGGGAGGAAAGAGTGGGAGGAAGGGTGATGGAGCTCTGGCTGGAGACCTGGAACTGTTTTCTCCATCTAACACCGAGCCAGTATGCATCACGAAACCACGATTCCACGTGTGGACTTCCACCCAGGCAGAACTCATGGCACTAAAGGGACTCTTGTTTCCATCTGAGGATAATCCTTCAGACAAGGGATAAGTAAGTGAGATAGGACTGGGAAGAGGGGATTAGGACAGAAAGGGGGGAAAAAAATCTCACCACAAAGACTGTTTACAACCTATAAATACTGTTGTTAATTTCAAGCCACCAAAATCATTCGAGAACCTGAGGGTGGCCAATACCCAGGGGATTCCCTCGGACCCTGCATGGACCCGTAAGGGTTCTCCGAGCAGAGCTGCACACACTGCCTCACCCCCACCCCAGTTGCTGCTATTCCTGGCCTATAAAAATATGAGCTTAATTACAAGTCAAGTCATTCTCATTAGGAGGGGGGGGTGGGAGACTCTAGAGAGGGCTGCTTGAGAAACGGACACTGGTCGTGGGGAGCAGAAATGTGCTTGCAATTTACATCAGGAAGAAAGCGGGTCTGATTTTTATAGAGGATGTGCCGAGAACATATCCGGCTACAGAAAAGACATGAGTGGGAACAGCCGAGTCCTCGTTTACTTTGGAGGCAAGACCCAGCATCCTTACACACAAAGAAGGCTTCCTTTCCTGTATGTAAAAGAGTTTGGGGAACCCTTTCTCATAGCTGTCCTGTAGATTTATTTTGGAAAGGAACATGGCTTAACTCCTCACTCCTATAAAGAGAGACTGACGATAATGACTTTATCGTCTCATCCATTGGCTTACACGACTGTGTTTCTTATGTGCTTGACTCGAGGTTAATTACAATAAGTCAGATATTATCACTACCATCAGGAAATGGACGTGAAACCAGTTGCAGATGTGCATGGGAATCAGAGTGTGGGCAGATGTTGATAGGAGGCAGGGGCTTTGCTAATAGCTCAAAGAGAGAGAGAGAGGCTTCTGTTATTTACTTATTTATCTTTATTTTGTGGTTCTGGGGGTTGAATCCAGGGCCTTTCTCATGGTAGGCAAATGATTCACCTGTGAGCTATATAGCCAGCCAGCTTTTGCATTTCTGTAATAATTTCCCCCAAACCTTAGGTGTTGTCTCCTAACACAAAGGGAGACTGAGGCCAGGAGACACAAAAGGAGTGGTCCAAACTGGCTCCCACCCTGCTCTCTACTCTTGTCTGCATCACTCAGGGCCAGACACAGCATCCCCAGGCACCACATGAGGGTTTCCGGACGGGCCAGTGGTGTTCACAGCACGTGGGTTGCTAAAGCCCCTCCTAATGGAACCAGCCAGTGTGTACGTGGGGAATGGAGTCATGCCATGGGTTTCTGTTGCATTTTGATTTTCCTTTTTGTTCACTTGAGACAAGGATTCGATAGGTAGCTCAGGCTAGGCTAGCCTGTAAGTCACTGACCGCCTGTCTCTTCCTCCTGAGTACTTTGTGGGTTTGTGCATGCCCAGCTGGTGCAATTGATTTTAACATCTCCTAAAACATAATTCACAATAGCAACAAGTGCTCAACATACCGAGTGTCAAATAGGCACATCTTCACCCAAATAGGCACACCACTATCCCGAGGACTGATTCCCCTATGTTCCAATTTAACCTACCTTGGACAAGGAATCTGTTACTGTGAAATTTTATATGGGAATCTCTCAACTTACCTCAAAATTTGAATCCAGTCCCATCAGAGCTAGCAGCAGCATGCTAAAAGCTGCCTTTATGTTTAGCAAATGGCTCAGAGCAACACCCATCCTCCCAGCTTCTTAATAGTGAGTCAATAGCTTGGAGGAATGTCATTCTCCAGTGTTGTGGTGAGTGGGTAGGCGGGTGGAAGAGGCTTTTCCCAGACTTGACCAGCCACATTCTGGAAATTTTCATGTGCGGTAATTGTCACCTCTAGGGACAGTTTTTAACTTCACTTTCTGATAAGGAGCCCCAAAGCTAGGTGGAAATCTAGGCAGAAGATGATGAGGCAATATCTGTCCGTCCTCTGGGACATGAGTTCGAATGAGGGAGCTGCTTAGGGTTATAAGCACTGTATCAGTCAGCTTGACATCACTATAATGAAGTATCTGACACATGCTGCTTACAAACTAAAGAAAGGTTTGTTCTAGCTCAGGGTTCTGAACAATCTATAGATAGTATAAGGATCCTACTGTTCTGATTCAGGTATTACAAGAGGATTACACAGTGATATAAACTAAAATAATCTCATGTAGGGCCGGAGAATACTCCTTCAAAAGTTCTATGTCCTAATCCAGGAACCCATTTCTCAGACCGTTTTCTGTTACTATAATATAACTCCTGAGACTAAGTCATTTATAAAGAAGAGAAGTTTGCTTGGCAAACTCTTGGGGAGTTAGAAGCCAAAGACTGAGCCAGGGCAACTGACAAGGGCCTCATGCTGTTATGCTATGAAGGAAAAGCAGAGAAACAAGAGGGTATCGGCGTGCTTGGGGCTGGGATGGGGGCAAGGAGACAAAGGGGGGGGGGAGAAAATGTGGTCTGTATAAACAATGGAGTTTGATTGTTCTCTAGTGAAGGAAACCATGTTATGGTTTCCATGATAATGGGTGCAACTGGGGATTGCCATGTGAAACAAAGTAACCAGATTCAGAAAGATACATACCGTGAGTGTTCCCTCCCTCCTGTTGGGTGGGTTCCCCGCACCTGGCAAGATGGAAGATGAGCTGAGGATGATGTGAGGAGAACCACTGAAGCACGTGATCTATGCATGTTGAAAAAAATGTGCTAAAGGATGCCTTGGGGCTCAGGAAGTGCGGGGGGGGGGGGGAGAGAGAAGCAGACACTGTGACTTTAGCTTTCCAATTTCACAGAGTTCTTGCTTCTGAATCTGCAGCAATTTCTAGTATCGACCAGAAGGCAGAAATGCACAGTGACTCTGAAGGTTATTTTTCTTGCTTTAGTGACTGAGAAGTGTTCCACTCTGCTTCCAGATCTCAAGACCCAGTCAAAAGTCTCAGAAATTAAATTTAAATTGTCCATCACAAAAAGACAGTAAAATCACTCACGGCGCTAAAAACCTTAATTAGGCTAATTCTCTAATTAACTTCAGTGCTGAGATTACAAGATGAACCACCAGGGATGGTTTTAAACTGCCTTTGGTCTTTATAAACACTTAACCTAAGGTGTATCGACTCTAACAATTTACAGTCTGCTTCCTTAGTTTGCTCTGATATTGTTGGCATGTAGAATAATGCCATGTTCAGTTCAGTTTACAGCCAACCAAAAGGACGGTCACTGTAGCTAGAACTCTCATGGCTTCAGGGGTGAGTGAAGGAGTGTATCAGTCATTGTGAATTTGGCTGCTGCCATGCTTAACCAAAATTAGATCTAAAAGGGAGATAGATGCTCCTTAGTCAGTCAAAAGGCAGACTTAACTCGGCCAAGGAAACAGTTACAATAAAAAGTTAAGGAGAAGTTTTAGGCTAAAACCAAGTCTCTCAGGAAACTGCTGGCGAGAATGACCAGATAGATAGCTTCACTGGGGTTGCACTCCAAGTAGACGAAGTAAAAGAGATCAAGCAGAGGGGTTGGGTCCCTTCTGTGAGTTCTACCCACAGGAGCCTCAAGACCAATCTAAACTTAGGAAGGTGGCTGGGGCCAGGCATGGGGGGACCAGGGTCAGGGTTCATCTTTCATCTCAGCACTAGGGAGACAGAGGCAGGAAGATCTCTGGGTCTGCAGAGACAGAGGTAAAAACACAGAGAGAGCCGCAGGAGTGGCTGGAGCTAGTCCTGAACTTTCAGGGATGTGCCATCCATTCTTTATGAAACAAAGCCCACAGCATCAACAATAAAAACATAAAGCAAAACAAAGTCAATTCTGAATACATATGTATACAAAACCCAGACCAGTGAGAGATTAGCTTCCTGGTTCTCTGTGAGAGATAGCCAGTGGCTTCTATGTGCCGAGAAAGGGGTATTTGTGGACCTGCTGGACATTCAAAAACTGCTGCTCCAGGCAGGAAGAAATGAGCCCACAGCTCTGTATGAAGCTAATTGGTGGGTTCCCTACAGATCTGGGGTAGTGAAGTTCATGGTCTTTTAATGGCTTCAACATTCCCTTCCATCTTGACAGCCCCTCAACAGGTATGGCTGTTAGGAAAACATTGTTAGAAAAGCATTTTATTGGTGGCATCACAAAGCAGGGATTCTGAGCCACACAGCACACAGTGCACCTCCCTCCTTACCTGGACCATCAAGTGGTCTTTCCTAACCGCCCTAGTTCTCAGCAACAGAAGCCACCTGACCAGCACACCACACCTTGTAAAACCAACCGAGAAAAGGCGAAGTATCTCAGAAACAACAGAGAGCGCTCTTGTCAGTAAATAGCCTGCAGGGTTTTCTCCAGGAGGAAGAAGGAAATGGTAAGTTTTCCTGGTGTCTGGAATTGTTTCTGGTTTGGCTTTTGTTCTTCTGTTTTGAGGGTACAGAAGTTTCCAGAAGAGCTTCACTTCTTCCTTCACAAAGCAACTGTTGTTTGGATTGATTACAGTCCCCAAAGAATCATGGGTAGGGTTAGTTATTAATGAGGACAACAATGACCAAGCTCCTTAAAAGGGCTCCTATTACAGCCATTCAGAACTCAGAACATCAACAGAAATTCAGTTTCCCTAAACAATATCTGAAGCTAATAAAATGTATTCCTGACTGACATGTGCTCTGGCCAACCAAATAGGTTGTGTCTTCAAGCCACAATAAACCATGATTACAGAAAGCACTGAGGAAGGCTGCTTCCTCTTCTGTGAAGATCTCTCCTGTGCTCATTCACCTGCACGGAGCTGATATCTGTACTTTTAAGTGATGAGAAAGATCATTTGAGAATGGTACAAAAAGTTCACGTTCATCAAAACTCAGAGCTAAAACCAATCAGGGGTTTGTTTCCTACTACAAACATTTCACCTATGTGAGGTTTTACTAAATCTCATCCACAAAAAGAGATTCAAAATTCCATTATAAAGGACTTGCACATGAAAACATCACACAGTGGAATGTTCAGTTAGAATAGCCATTCTGAAGTTGTGGGTCTTCAGGCTGGATTGTACATGTGTATATATTTTTACACCTTCACTGTGTATATATTGTTATGCACTTATCTGCCACCCAAAATTGGGAAATCCATGATCAAGCACTACAAAAAAAAAAAAAATTAGCTCCATGGCCTCTTTTAGGATGCAGGTGTTTCTTTCTTATTTATTTACTTATTTACTTATTTAAGCTCTTTATAATAAAGTCTTAATAGATTATTTTAAAAAGAGACTTAGATTGTGGGGATTATTCATCAGACAGAGATAGAATTAAAAGGCTAACATCAGAGTAATTCCCAATATTATTAGATAAAATATGTGGGATTTGTTTTTAAAACACGCCAAGGAGAAGAGATAAGACTAGTATCTCGCATGATGCTCGAAATACCAAATACCCAGTGAAGGAAGCTTACCCGTGCATCCAGAGCTCTGTACCTGGCACGGTTCGCTTGGCATTAGCACTCCCCAAAATAGAACCTTATTGCTATCAGCAAATAATGGGTGCTGAGAAAGGGAGATGAGTCCTCTCTAAGGATGAGCCCCTGTTATCCAATACCAAGGGGTTGGTCCTAAAAACATACCCATACAAACCACAGTGGATGGGCCCAGCAGGTTTTCATATGTACACTTGGATGTATGTAACAATAATAATTAAAGGAACAGAAGCTATGAATCTGGGAAGGGGGGCATGGAAGGGGTTGAAGAGCTGATTTTGACTAAATTTAAAAAGGCTTTAAAGATGATAAAAAGGTAAGGGGATAACGGATGGAGGGGGACCTGAGATGCTGTTGAGGCTGAGTATGATCAAACAACACTGTATGAAGTCCTCAAAACTTTAATAAAAATATTCCTTTTGTAAAGAGAAAACAAACAAAACAAAACCCTGAGCCCCTCTCACATCCTTAAGAAGTCTCTCCAGATCACACAGGCTTCTTGCTGCTCCTGAACCTTCAAGAGTTGACCCAGCAATGTACACTGGGTTCAGGGTGGTGGGAATTACCAGCCCACTCAGCCAGAGTGAGATTTGTTCCTCCCTACCCTGTAGAAAAGCATCTCTGCGCATCTTTCATACCTCCTGCTTCTAAATCTGCAAGAAAAGCCATGAACAATGCTAAAGTGATACCAATAGAGCAAAGACACATTGACAGTCTGTCTTAGGCAGAAGGAAGCCTCTGTCTCCTGCTTCCTACTGTGTGCTTTGCCACATAGTAGGCTGTTAACATAAATAGCCAAGATTTTTCCACAGGGGCAACCCTAACAAGGACTGTTTCCTTCTTAAAAACTTGAGCTTATGATATTTAGAAGCATCTAGAAAGTGTAAACCTACTGGGCATGCCTTCTTTTATTTTTTTAGCGCAGAGTAAGTTTCTAGTCTCAAGTTCGTGCTGATGGAAAAGAATGTAAAATAAAGGCCCCTGGAACCTCTATATACCACAATGACATCAGGGCTGTGTCTTCCCAGTTTCCACCCTGCATTCCTTTGCTAACATCTCTGGATGATCTACCATTCTCATCATAGCCTGACGACTGTGTGCACAGAACAAAGCTGCCCTATTTCTCCTCTTCCTAGACAAGAGCAATGTCCCTCGACCTTGCTATGGAGTTCTGACCTTATCATTGAGGTTCCTAGAACCATCAGGTGGTTTATCAAGGGTCTCCATCCAAATGTCCTAGTGATCTTCAAAGCCCACCTTTGAATTCAGACCATTACTAGATCAGATCGTTAGCTATGCAGGAGGTGACGAAGATGCACCACTCCGCTGGACTGTGAAGAATGTCCTATTAACTGCTGGATGGTACAACTTGTAGACTCTACCATGTAAAGCAAGTGGTACAAAGTGGGGAACTTTGTACTATCTGTCAACGATTAGAGAGTAAGAGGTTTCAACTGGGTGGGTATTTCCTCGCTACAAAGGCAAGGTCTTCCGCGCTGCCATTTTGGTTACAGGCAAGTTTAACTGCACCTTTCTGGCTATGATGTCAGCTCTCCGTACCATCCGTCCATGCTGTAGCTACTTAGTTCTGGCTATGATGTCGGTTCCCTGTAGTTGCTTAATGAGCAAATGATAACATGTTTATGGAAGAATCAGGCCAATAGGAAGATCCTAGTGAGAATTGTGCTTGGTTTCATCATTCATCAATCAAGAATTATGGATCATTAAAAATCAAACAATCCATAATGAATATTATAGGCAGAATAATGCCTGTACAAATTAAATTAACAAATGAAATTTTAATTTAATTTAAATCTATACCCAGAAGAGTTGATCCTCACAAAAGATGAGAAATTGGTGAAGTAAACTTGATCTGGTTAAAAATACCCTTAGGTTATCCAAGTCTTCGGTAAAGTGTGCTTTTATAAGATACTAGAGATGGCCAAACTGTCCCAACTTTGGCAACAAAAGTCCCATGTCCTAGGAAATTCTTCAATTCCCGGAGATGTACCCTGATAATCATTGACCCTACCGAAGGTAATCATGACTGTCCTGCTTACTAGCCTGATCATACGTCATTCTTATCTGTTTTCTTAAGAGTAATCATAGTTGCTAACAGATCTACTCGGTATGTTCATATGAAGATGAACTGAGATACTGTTCAGAAAGAACCACTGTGTGGTAAGCGCTCAGAACACTTCATGGGTTTTTTTGGTTTGTTTTTTAAGAAATATATTTTATTTATATGAGTACACACTATTCTGTCTTCAGACACACGACAAGAGGACATTGGATTCCATTACAGATGGTTGTGAGCCACCATGTGGTTGCTGGGAGTTGAACTCAGGACCCCTGGAAGAGCAGTCAGTGCTCTTAACCACTGAACCATCTCTCCAGCCCCACTTCATGGTTCTTATTGTTGTCATTGTCTTCTTGCTACTGGCAGAAGTGGAATTTCAGAGTGAGACATTTCTCCCCCCATCCCCAACTGTTCATTTCTCATCTACATTGCACATTTAGGGAAATTGGATTAAGTAGGGAAGTGACAGGTTCTCAGGTACACATGGTTAGAGGTTAAAGGAAATGCACGGCTACTGGACATCTTTGCACGCAACCTTCAGAGAGGCAGTGTTGTGAGAAGAAAGCTCTGATCACCTTAGGTCTCCATGGTGGGTATGACAGAAGCTCTTGAAAATCACTGGATATGTGTCCTCAAGGATTGCATACAGCCTGTCCCATTCTAGGCTCCCAATAATTAGCCACCATCTGAGCAGGGAGTAGCTGGGGCAAGCCTTGGATAGATTCCACCTAGGATGAATAAGAGACAAAGGTTCTCAAAGGGCACTCTCGTTAAAACAAACAAGCGGCCTGCGGGGTGAGGTGTCAGGGACTCTCAGATCCTGTTGTGTCATCATCTGGATTGCAATCATAAAGCTGTCTTTCCATCTGGAGCCATGACTTCATTAAGCCCTTACATTTTTGCCATAGTTCTGCCATTGCTGCTTTGATTCCTAAGAAGGTGGGCTCTAGGCTCAAACTCATTACGGAAGTGGAGGGAAAAGTTATGGGGTCAAGTGGGAATGAACCAGAAGGAACCGTAACAAGAGTGCGTTTTCAATTCCCCACTTGGGTCCTGGCGGTCTTTTTGCTTCTGGTTCTTGCCATGGACAGAGTCTCCCTGACTCCAGGCTCTCTGACCAGTCTGCTTCTTCTGTCCACAGAAACACCACCAAGTCCCCCTGAAAGGTCTTCATCCCATAGCTTCAGATCTCAAAGTGTCTTATTCACTGCTGTTGTACGGGCAGGACTGTGCGGTTTCATCACCAATTTCCAAATAAGGATGCAAAGCTAAATCAGAGTTCAGAGAGGCAATCGGAGTGACCTCCAAAGTAATGATAGGGCTGAGTCCACACAGAGCATTGCCGGGTGACCCAGCCTGACCATAAAAGCCTTTGCAACTTGTCTGAAAACCACCAGAGCGTTCAAAGATTGTAACATCTAGAAGCACCCCCGTGGCCCCCTTTCTCATGGCAATCTCTACCCTGTCCCTGAAGGGAAATTCAGAACCGACGTGAGTTGTGAATTAGGAGACCTTCAAAGAGAAGGTATACCTAAAATCATAGACCTCGTGAACCCTAATGCTGGGGTATCTTCAAGGAAGTTAGGGTGGTGTATGGGCAAAGGGAAGAAGCATTTTTAAAAATGGCAAATGGGAGACGGTGGGATTTTATCTCTCGTGGTTTGTTTAAATGAGTGACCCATGGTCTTCCACGTAAGAGGCATTGGCAAGTGGTGAGACAACTCCTGAAATGGTGCAGTGGTAGGAGAGAGCGCAAGCCTGGATAACAGTTCACTGATTTAAAGGAAAACCAGGAAATAAATGTGAAGACAGCTCACACTGTGAGAAACTTGTCATAGGTCTGCAAACATCGGGACGCATGAGGGAGCTCATCTTTTGGGGGGTTGCTTTTTTCTGCATCCCACCTAACAGAGTATGAGTTCTCCAAAGTAAAGGGCAGGTATCCCTAGGGTCTCTATGAACTTGAATTCACCAGATTCTTTGAATCATTTAGGCAAGTATCTCCCTGACTTCCCTCCCCAACTGTGCAGTGAAGACTCCTTCCCTTTCCTCTCTCCTGCTGCCTCAAACCTCAGGCCCCAACAGAGTCCTGAAAGCTCTCATACATAGTCCCTACCATAGCCTGGCAGGCTGTCTCTCAGAAGCCATGTCACTAGGTACGGTCTCCCTGCGGCTTTTTCGAAATTAAATAAAATAACACCGGTTTAATTCTGCAACGAACCCAGCCCTCCTCCTTCCTTTCCCAACGAGACTTGTGTGCCTGCATTTAATTAATTGGGCTTGTAGCTGATGGATCCTCTGATTTTCACAAACAATTAAGCATAATTACTCGGGAACACCCATACAGGCTCATAACCTATTATGCTTGGCAAATTTAGCCAAACAGAATTAGGGTTGCTGCTTCCAGATCTGGCTCTGCTGTCAACTAGGCTTGCTCTGGGCAGCAAGAGCTGATGTGTACATTCAACCAAAGCACAGTTGGACTTTTACCGTGTCATCTCTTCAAGGGCTTGATGCTCTTGTTTTGAGAAGTAAGACCTTCTGGATTCCTTTGATCTCCATTCACATCGGTGTACTGTGACTATGAGCCATCACTGATTTCAAACACCCTTCTGCCATGCCCCTGTGTATTCTCGGGGTGCTCTACCTGCAATGCCTTGTTCTAGGTGGATCATTTGTGCGCCCTCTATTTGTTGGGGTTTTCATCGTTGTTTGTTTTTCTCCCTAAGAAGTGCTTCCGGCTCCCTGGTCTTTTGTTTTTGGTCGTTTTTGTTTGGAGACTAAGTCTCATTGCATATCCCCAACTGGCCTCAAATTTGCAATGTAGACAGACCATGCTGGCCTCAAACTCACAGAGATCCACCTGCCTCTGCCTCCAGAGGACTGAGATCAAAGGCAATAGCAACACAACCACACCTGGCTCCACTGTCTTTTGAAAGAAGCATGTCTTTTTTCGCTTTACAGTTTTTGATGTTGGATTTCATGAGCTCCACCTGTCTTCCCAGAGATCTGATCCTCTGAAGCTTGCTTAGAGTGAGTTTTTAAAAGAGATAGAGGGGTCATCCCCCAAGGCTGACGCCTTATCAGATCTGAGCCGGTGAAGCTGGTGCCCACCTGCATGTGGGGTAACTGGGCTGAGGTTTACTGAGAAGCTGAGACCTGAGGCGAAGGAGCTTGTATCTAGATCTCTAGCTGACTCCTGTTATGGGATGCAGGCAGTGTGCAGAGGTCTCTTTGTAAAGTTTCAGCAGATGGAGGTTAAAGGTAGACGTTTATTGGAAACAAACGGCTGAAAGCAAGTCTCTGCCAATGCTTGGCCTGGTGGTAGGGGTATGACTTCTCGTCTTCTTCATCATCTTAGGCAAAGGAAGACAAAAGCCTCCATTAACAGCCGTGTAGTGCGCATCAGACAGGGCTCATTAGAACAGATGAGGAGGACCACGCCTCCCTTGAAGTAGGGTGAAGAGACATGGCTCATGCTTTACCCAAGGACTCGACAACATTTACTACAAAATACCTGAGCATCCAAGGCTAGACTCTGAAAGGGATGAGTCTTGTATCTGCTTTTCTTTTACCTTCTGTTATTCTGTAGGATAGAGCCACACATGGGGAAATGGTTGTGGAGAGAAGAAAAAGCCTTACTACCCCATGGCTCCTAGGCAATAGTTGGAAGCCAGGTGCTTGGCACTGCAATTGACCTCTGACCTCACAAGCCCACTGCCAGACACGGTGGTTGGAGATTGTGACAATCTGAAGAAACAGTTGGACTTGGATGGTTGAAAAATACTCAACCAATTAAGGAAAAGTATCTCACTTTATGCGATTATAAAACATGTAAGTACAGTTCATTTAACCAATTACTACATAAAATATATAAAAACCTATTGTTATGCCATCTACCGAAACACACATACAATTACCAACCCTCCATGTCCCCGCCCAGAGTGGGAGGAAATGTAAACGACCTTGAAGATACACGGTTACATCATAGCCACATGCAGCTGACCTTGGGACAGGCTTCCCTAAGACCCTTACCATGAGTCAGTCACCTTTGCTGACCATAGGCTGAGCATAGACTAGCAATTTCCCCCTTAAGTCCTGCCTACATTGCAGAGTCAGGAGCAAAATAAACAACTGTGGTTACATTAAACCACACCACTTTGAATTTAGCTCCCTCACCTGTAAAACATGAGGGTATGCACACTGGCTGTACCCTATGCATAGGCCTGCAAGGCAGCTCCTTTCCCCTCCCCCATCCCCCCTGTTGCACCCTTCCCCACCCTGCCATCCCCCTACCCACACACTTCACTCCTTTCCCCCACTCTGCCTCCCCATGTTTTACAAAAACCTTTGAGGTCTACTCCTTGAGACAACCTTGCAAATCTGAGATTCGCCCTCGCCACTCTGTCCCTTCCCTTCTCGACTCTCCCCATCGCGTCGCTGCGATGACTCAGCGCCTTTTCTTGACATATTTATATCATTTACTGTCCTCTCTGTGCATCTATCACAAAAGCTGCATAGACTCATGGTTTGAAGTGAACAGGTCTTGTCCAGAACACCCTGCTAATTGACCCTGCTGGGTCTGCTTACAGGACTCCTCTCAAAGGTGAGCCCATACTTGGCGGGAGACTCTGGGCTAAGTTTCTGGGGGCTGGGGGAGAGGAGCTGGTCTACCTGATACACACCCCACCAAGGAGAAAGCAGAAAGCCAGAAGCCATTTCCTCAGGGAGCAAGTCCCCAGGAAATAGAGGGATGTTCTTGGGCGTTGGGGGAGCATAAAAAAGCGATAGTAACATGCTCATGAAAAACTCCGTGTAAAGGCAGACTCAGGCTCCTTTCCCTCAGGAGAGACAGGCAGAACGGTCCCCTGCAGGGAGCATGGGCTGAAGCAGATGAGCCCCCAGCCAGGCTCTGCAGCTGTCTCACCCTCCCTCACCTCTCAGACTGTTCTGAGAGGGAAGAGTCCCCGAGTAGACCTGTGGAGCAGACACTGTTCCCCGAGAGACTGGCCGGGATCTTTTAAGGGCTAGGTCTTCCACCTGCTGGCTGCCTCACCCCACTTCTAGGGGACTCTGAAATCTGAGGGTTCCAGGCCACACCCAGTCCATCTGTCTGTGGCACAATGTCACAGCAGCAGGCGACTCCCTCCCACACATGCATTTGTGTTTCTCTGTGACCATTGGATCTGACCTCCATTTCTTCTGCCAGGGTACCTTGTTTAATTGCCCCCTGTCTTGTCCCCCACCCTACCTGTGCCTTTGAAAACTGTATGGGCTCTCTCTCTCTCTCTCTCTCTCTCTCTCTCTCTCTCTCTCTCTCTCTCTCTCTCTCGTTTTGTTTTGTTTTTGTCCTGGTAAACAGAACATAAAAGCCCCAGAAAAACCAGTAGCTCATTCCCACTTGACCTCACACCCAAAGGCTTGGGAGATAATTTCTCTCATTTCTCTTCTCTCTCTCTCCCCCCCCCCTTTGTTTACCCTCACCTCAAAGTCTAATGACATGCAAGGGAGAGTGAGGCAGAGGGACTGGATCCCAGCTCCAGAGCGCAGGTCCAAAATGCCGGCATGGTGTTTGGCTTCCGATGGGCCTGCCTGGACTGAACCGGATGCCCCAGCTGACCAGCCTGCCCTCAAGGGGACACATGCTGCTGCCACCGTGCAATGGAGCGGCAACTCTCAGCAAGACGGAGTGGGACTGACTTCTTCCGACCCACACAGGGACAACCGGCCCCTGTTCCTGGGAGGAAGCTCCTCGGACACTGGACAGAGCTGAGCTTGGGACACCAGAGAGAACAGGGCACCCTTCTGCATTGACTTCCAGACAATGGTCCTCCCTGAGGACCCCCAGTGGATGAGTGCTGAGTGTGAGAGAAGAATGAATTGACCTCTATCCTTCCCCTCACCCACGACCCAGGAGGGAATGAGCAGGCGTTGTGGGTCTGTCTTTAAAAAGTATTTACAAACAACAAAAAAATTCTATTAAAAAAAAGAAGAATGTCACCATTCCAGTGTGTCCTGCTGCTCTAGCCAAGCAGGCATTTTGGCCTGGCTGGACCTTGCTGTCCAGGGTAGCAGCTCAGGCACTCACGTAGGAAGTGCTGAGAACATCCGGAAGTTATCCGATTGCTGTGACATTTAACTCGGTCTGGAATCTAATCGCAGTTTGCTGTTAGACACCCACTGTCCTGTTTCTAGCCTGAAAACTCCCTCTGTGCCTGGCATCTTTCTCGTGAAGAGGCTCCCAGACATCCTGGAAACACAGAGCACTGGATCCCACCACGGGGGGGGGAAAAGCAGACTGTGACAACTTTACAAGAAGCAGGGATCCTGCACCTCCACACTGGGGAGCGCAAGGCTGGCTCACTTGCTTGTTGTTGGGGGGGTCTCTTGTGTACAGCACCCCAAAACATCTATCTTGTTACCTTCTCTCTTTTCGTCCAACTCATTTTAAAGGCCACTTCTGGCGTTAATTTCATCTTCATAAGCATTTGCCCCTTTCTCCTTCCCATCATGCTTAGCTCTCCACTTCCATTGCCCTGAAGCAAAGCCTCACTCTTTCACACCTGTCCTCTTTCCTGGAGGCTGCCTGTCAACAGTTCCCCCAGACTCTTTATTAAACCATAAGCTTCCGGAGGGCAGAGCTTCCCTCTTAATTATACCCAGATCCTACTGCTCGAGCTGGCCTGGACACAGTAAAATCTGTCCTCAGAGCGAATGAATTATTTCATCTCTTTGGCTTGTATTTATCAGAGGAATCTAAAGACGTTTAACACGAACATCTCAGATCTCATCTGTACCACTTTCTAGCAGGGGGACCTCCTTCAAGCAAGGATCTGCTGCTTTTGATATTTAATATAACTAGAATCAGTCTATCGGTTTTTTTTTTTACTAGAAAACATTCTAGAATGTTGCGAGTTTCTTCTTGTTTGCCTAAGACCTTGAAGTACACCACAACCAGTCATACCTTCGATTCTCACAATTTTTTAATCAATGCGTTTATACCTATAAAATCTTCTGTTCCATTTATTAGTATGTAAAGGCCGTCTGTATCCCTTCTGACACATTTTGGGTTGGAGTCTGCTTTATCAGTCCCAAGCATGTCTGTCAGTTTTTACTGGCTACCCTCACGGTAGACTGACTTTCAGCTCCTGACTCTCTGATTGCCTGTGTCTTTGGCAGTGAGGTGTCTCTTAGAGACAACACACAGTCGAATTTTGAGTGGTTTTCTCAATTTGTCATGAGAGACACAGAGAGAGAGAACTTGTGGCGCAGTGCGTGCGTGGAAGTCAGAGGACAACTTACTGTACCCATTCTCTTTCCTCCTTTGTGTACATCCCGGGGATGGAACTCAGGTCTCCAGGCTTTCACGGCAATCACCTTAACACACTAAGCCATCTTGTCGGCCCTGGATGTTTCATCCAGTTAGCTGGTCTGTGCCTCTTATTGCTGACTTGATGCTATTTTAATTTAAGGCTGTTATTGAGAGGAGTTTGCTGCTCTGTACGATTTTGTTTGTTTTTCTAGATGGTCAGATTACTGTTCTTCTCATCTTCTACTGATTTTAGAAGTTTACTGATTTACTGTGTTGGGCTTAATAGATCTCTTACTAGTTCTTCTTTGGTTTTAGTCCTCTCATAAAATATATCTGTCTGAGTTTAGGGTTACCATTGCTCTCATGAAACAATATGACCAACCAAAAGCACCATGGGAAGGAAAGGGTTTATTTCACTCTCAGTCACATGTGCAAAACAGTTCATCATTAAAAGCAGTGAGGGCAGGAACTCAAGCAGGGCAGGAACCTGGAGGCAGGAGCTAATGCAGAGGCCATGGAGGGATGCTGCTTACTGGCCTGCTCCTCAGGGCTTGTTCAGCCTGCTTCTTCTACAGCCCAGGACCACCAGACCAAGGTTTGACTCGCTCATATTAATCACTAATTTTAAAGATGCTCTAAAGACATGCCTATAGCCTGGTCTTATGGAGGAGCAGAGTTTAATTGAGATTCCCCTCTCTCAGATGACTTTAGCTTGTGTCATGTTGACATAAAACTATCAGCACAATTGGTCCTTTATTGACTTGCCACACAAACAGGCACCGATGTAAAGTCAAAAACCTTTCCTTTCTTGTTTATTCTCAAGGTCACACGTTAATACAAACATCAAATATAAAACAGTATTGTAGGCATAAATTTTGCTCAACCTACTTTTATAAGGGTTCAATCTCCCCTCTAGCCCACCACCCACCAGAGGTAGTGGAAAAGAAAGGTTGTTAGGATATGGGGGAGCCAGGCAGTGGTGGCGTACGTCTTTAATCCCAGCACTTGGGAGCCAAAGGCAGGCAGATTTCTGAGTTCGAGGCCAGCCTGGTCTACAGAATGAGTTCCAGGACTGCCAGGGCTACACAGAGAAACCCTGTCTCGAAAAACCAAAAAAATAAATAAAAAAGAATATGGGGGAAACAGACCTGTTTAGAAATAGTTCTTTGGGGCAATTCCAATCTTCATTGTTCTCAGTCCAGTCTACTAGCAAGCATCAAACATGAATCAGCAGCTGCATTCCAATCCACTTGGCAGACACCACACATGAATCAGCAAAAACAGTTCGAGCCAGAAGAAACCATGAGGCTCACCATGGCTCACTAGCTCAGTTCCTCAGAAGCAGCAAGAAGCTACAGGAATCTCACAAGAAGTTCTTTGGTGAGTTTCTCTCTATGAAGTCACCACCAGTGAAGCTCAGCAAAGCAATGTAAGGAGAAACAATGCATGAGTGTCATCAGCAAAGAATCGCTAGGCAGAGCAATTCAAACCAATGCTCTGAAGGGGGGGGGCGTCATATTTCCATTCCTTCTAAACATCATATGTCCTTTCACCTGTCTGCTTTAGAAAAACATCCTTTTACCTGTGTGCCACTGCAAAATCATTTGACATTAACTGACTTTCCAAAGAAACTAGAAGTTTCCACTTCACAGTACGATCAGGAGTTTTCACTCTTTGATGTCTTGTGTTCATCTTGGGGTGTCCACACCTTTCATTTGTCCTTTTGACCTTTATGCGTGCTTGTTTTATCTTATGTCAACTGGTGAGTTAAGTTCACTTAGGTTTGTCTTAGCCTCTACTATTTAAGTCAGAAGCTAACTTCAGTGACAGAGACAAGGATTTCATAGCAATCTCTGGGCTACCGTGCAGTAGAAGACATCCATGTGCTTCCCTTGTGGACCTAATGAGATGTGGACAGAGGCTCGAAGGTGTCGCTGAGTAAAATGTGATTCATGGTCTTTCAGGATTCCAGGTATTGGTAATTAAAAACAAAGAAGAGAGGGAAACAGGAAAAAGGAAATGAAGGAGTAAGGTATGAACAGGAAGTGTCTTAGTGTTATGATCTTGGACGTCTCGAAGCTTCAGAAGGACCACACCAGGCCAAACAGGTCCACGTGAGATTTATTGAGAGGGGAAAGGGCAAAGGTGGTGGTGGAAAGAGAAGGGGGGGAGAGAGGGGGGGGAGGGGCATTCCTCTTATATATATGGATGGTGATGTGGTCACAGGTAAAGGTGAGCCCAATAGATTTTGGGAATATGGTGGCCATTGTCTTGGCAACAGGTGTTGTGTTGTTGTCTATGTGATGTCACAGGTTTCAGAGGTCCAGGTACCAACAGTTAGGGTTAGTATTACTGTGATGAAACTCCATGACCTAAAGCAATGTGGGAAGGAAAGGGTTTGTTTTGGTTACCATATCCCAAGTCCCATTCTGCTCAGGTAAGCCAAGGCAGGAACTCAAGCATGCAGGAACCTGGAGGCAGTAGCTGATAAAGAAACCATGGAGTGGGGCTGCTTACTGACTTGCTTCTCATGGATTGCTCATACTGCTTTCTTCTAGAACCCAGAACCACCAGCCCAGAGAAGGCACCACCCACAAGAGACTAAGACCTCCCATGTCAATCATTAATTCAGAATATGCCCTACAGGCTTGTCTACAGCCCAATCTTCTAGAGACAGTTTCTCGGTTGACTCAGATGACTCTAGCTTGGGTCTCATTGACATAAAATTAGCCAGCACAGTGGGGAAAGTATATGGCTGAAAGGTGTAAAAAAATAACACAGAAAATATTATAGGAATGGTATAGAAAAAAAAGAAAGGATGGCCCTAAAACTATATCCAGGCATTAGACATTACACACACTAAAAAAAAAAAAAACAAACCACTAAATAATTAAGATCCAGAGCTGTAGGTTCTAAAGACGAAATAAAATAGAAACTATTTGAGTCAGCACTTTTCCTCTGTTGGCATGAGTGTGGCTTCTCCACCCCTCTTCTGTCCTCTCTAGCTGGCTTTGCAGGTGAAAGAGGGTGTTAAGTCCTTATAATTAAAACAGGTTGAATCAGTGTGTTCTCTAGGCTGGAAGGAACTTCTGTACTGGACTCTGCATTCCTTAGGACAAACCTCACATTCTACCTGTCCCCTAACCACCACTTACAGCCTTCGCTCTGGTGTGCTGGGCATTGCACTTTGCATGCAGAATTTCAGTGCCCAAGACTCCGGTGGGTGCAGGGCTGGGGGTTAAGGGCATGTCTAGCTTATATGGAGTTCTCTTCCTGCCTGGATCCTGGCTGGGTTTTGTTTGTTTGTTTGTTTGTTTGTTTGTACCCCCCAATACCCCCCCCCAGTTCTTGCCTGGAGTAATTGCAGATCTATCCACAAGACTGTGAAGGTTCGGTACAGTGTTTGTCTTCCCATGTTGGCATGTATCTATGAATGCTTTAGGCTGGCTGATTCTGGATGATGGTGGAGGTTTTCCTTCCAGCTCCCACGTGCTGAAGAGACGTAGGAAAGGCAGGCACCTCAATTTGTTGTAGATTTCATGGAGAAAGAACTCAGTCATATACATACACACACACACATACACATAATCTACATACATATAGATATATACATATACATACATGCATATATATGACACACATATAATGTCAGTTACAGATTCTTTCTTATACTTTGGGGTGTTTTGGGGGGGGGTTGCTCTTTAGCAGTTTAAAAAAATACACAACTACTACCAGGCTGGCTTCAAACTCACAGAGATCCACCTGCCTCTGCCTCCAGGGTGCAGGGATTAAAGGTGTGCACAGCTTGACTAAGTTGTTGTTTTGTTTTGTTTTTTTCAAAAGTAAATTCAGTTGGGCAATGATGCCTCCTTCTCTATTTTGAGAGTGTTTGTGGAATGCTGGTGTTGTTTATAGAGTTTACTAGCAAACTCGCTTGCTTGTGGTGTTTCTTCTCAGGCTTCTGAAAACACGGCTAATGTCCTTAGCTGACACGGAGATGATTTAGATAATGTTTCTCGTGCTAGCCTTGGCTCACTTTATTTCAACATTTTCCCCCTTCCTTCCATCTGTACAATCTCTTCACGCCGGGTTATA
Organism: Tokudaia tokunoshimensis; assembly: GCA_036184795.1. NCBI lineage: Eukaryota > Metazoa > Chordata > Mammalia > Rodentia > Muridae > Tokudaia > Tokudaia tokunoshimensis. The sequence continues at coordinate 11,452,727 of BTHU01000022.1, forward strand.
GTGACCCTCCTGATGTCAGAAGGATCTGCAGTGATTTGCCTTCTTGTTTCTAATCTTAGGAGTCATTTTTTTTTCTTTTTATTTGAAATCGATATACTTAGAAGCTTGTCTGTCTTTTCTGGTTATTTATAGAGAACCAGATACAGGTGTTCCTGGATTTCCCTATTGCCCCTCCGTTTCCTGTGTCATTGGCCTTTGACCTTGCTCTCATGTTCTTCCTTGTGTTTGTTCTTAGCTCTCTCTCCCTCTCTCTCTCTCTCTCTCTCTCTCTCTCTCTCTCTCTCTCTCTCTCTCTCTCTTTTCCTATTTCCTAAGTTAGAAACATCGCTCACTGACTTTGGATACAACAGAAACATCTTAAAGCTACATTTGTCCCCCAAACACTATTAATCCCCATGCTCCACACCTTGACATGTCACACGCTCTACCTCTCAGAACGTAATATTTTTCCAGTCTCTCCTATTATTTTCCTTTGGTCCGGGAGACGTGCTGTTGTAGTTTCTAGGTATCCATGACAGCTTACCACTAAGTTCTCGTTTAAATCCACCTCGGCCAGAAAATAGAGTTTGCATGATTCAGATCCTTAAATATACCGAGGTGAGTGTCATAGCTCAAGATATCGTCTGTATCGTGGATGATTAGCTAGGTGATTTTAGACGAGCTCCTTGATCTCTTTGGTCTCAGTTTATTCACTTATTAAAGAGGGAGATAGTGGTGGAGCCTCTCGCAGATGGCTGCTACGAAGATCGAAATAGACAGCATATGCCAAGTCCCAGGCAGGATGACACAGAGGCATAGAGATTTGATGTGCGTTCACTTTCAGAATCAGCACAATTATTCTTATCTAAAAAAATAAAAACACAGCTAGAGTCAAGGTTTGGGTTCATTCTGGGCTTTTCTAGGGCATCCCAAAGGCTACCCACAAAACAGCTGTTTCTCTCCCAAGTTCTGTGTCTTCCCACCATGCTCGGGACAAATCCGGAATCCCTTTCTTTCTATGACCCCTAGAGACCTCCCCCATCTTCCCAGTCACCTGCCACTCTGTTTAAATCACAGATCCACAACCATGATGATTTCCTACCCAGAATTTAAGCACGGGCTAGCTGAGATTTTCCCATGCTGGGACTTGGTGTACCCTGCTCTCTCTGCCTGGGACATCCTGTTCCCCAGCTCCTCCCCCTCGCATTTGAATGCTGCATCCAAAAGGCTTCTCCTGACTCCACAGCCTCAATTCAGACCATCTACTATTCCTTCTTAACCCTACTGGGATCTTCCCTTCAAAGCATTTGACCTAGTGTGCATCCAGACAAGAGGCCTCATCACATATATAAGATCCCCGACCAGACTAGAGACGACAAGAGGGCAGGACTCAGCTGGTTGTCGTTTTGTTGTCTACTGGAAGGGCAACAATCAGGTCCGATAAACATTCATCTAATGAGCGACTGCAAGGAAGACCAGATACTTGATTTGAGGGAAATAGCTGATCTTCTAGCTTTCTTTTTCTAGTCTCTAAAATGGGCACCATCATCCCTTCCTTCGAGTGTTATGGAGGAAAGTTTGCAAGTATTTGGTCCACATTATATAAGAAGGCAGCAACCATAAACAGACTAGTACAATATGTATTCATTTCTAGTCATCTTATTACAAGAGAGATTAAAAAAAAAACCTAGAAGCAACTCCACAGAGAGCTAAATAATCTTAGCATTCCCATGGTGCACAGTGGGGGCAGAATGGTGGAAGTTCTTTAGAAAATGTTGGCCATCACAATAGCAAAGTCATGTTAAAAGAAAAGATGCTGAAGTCCGGTGTCCCTGGATACTGACACCGGAAGCATTGGTGCAGGGGTGGGGAGGGTGAGGGGTAGCTGCCCTCAGGAACAGGGTATTTTGCCACTGTCTATTTCTTGGGTTTGACACTGGACATGGGATGTCCTTTTCATTCTAAATTTAAGTATTCTCTCCGGGTACCCAAGGCTTCTATAAACAAGACATTTATTCATAGTTAAAAGCAGGGGTGGGAGGCTGATGGGATGGACCCTTGCAGGCTCCTCCTCTTATTCTAATTTTACTCTAATTGCTTGGTGCTAGGTCCCCGGATCCGCTGACAGTACGGAGCAGACCAACACGCTTCTCAGCAGACAGCTTCCCCACGCCAGGCGGGTTATTAGACCCCTGGTTCTGCTCCGTGGCTTGTGTCTGCTTTGTCGAAACAAGACAAACAACACCAGCTCTTTCTGGAAAAAAAAAAACAAAAAACCAGAAACAGCAGCTGAAGCGGTGAGGAACGGGTCGCACCTCGGCGAGCCATTCCTTACATGACGGTCCCAGGGCCTACCAGTCAGATTTCACATGTAGCCGTGTATATCGGTGTGGGCGTCGGGCCTCAGAACTAGCTGTCTCAGCACACAGAACACTTCATTTTGGGGTGCTGCTTGGCACCTCCCAAAGGGGAGGAGATCTATCAGCTTTTGCCTGCCTGCCCAGCACTCAAGTGTTCCTTCCAGGCAAGCCAGCCGCCCTCTGTCCTCAGATGTTGAGCGGCACCTACAGAGATCCCAGGAGCATAGAACAAGGCATCCTTGGTGAGACAGACAACCTTAGAGGCCTTGAGGTCATGCCCACACTACACCAAGAAGGAATCAGGTTGAGAGGCATATGGCTCTGATTCCGACCAGGTACCTGTGGCCAGGCCCCGGGATCACGGCCTCTCCTCACACAGAACAAGGCCAGATGGCCCTTCCCTGTTTCAAAGCTGCTCCCACTTTGATCTTCCTTCTCCCTTAGTTGCTGTTCATACTCATGAGGCACCTTGGTAAAGCTATTCCAGGGCAATTGTTTGCCTTTGATGTCCTTGGAACCCCCTGCCAAGAGCTGTTCTGGTGTAAGGCCGCTGGGCGGGGAAGCTGGTGCCACAGCCTCACGGTGCCAGAGCCGAAACATCAAGACATCAAAGGAGAAGGTGGCAGTGAGAGAGGAGCGAACTCCTTCGAGGCTTTCCCTCCTCCTGGGAAGTCTTCTGCCAGTCCTCAGGCTGGGGCTGGGAATGTGGCCCAAACAGCTCGGAGAACGTCACCTGGAAGAAGCCATGTAGGCAGAGTTTGGTCTGTGTCCCTGCAACTTGGAGTGGATACACATGGACACTCATGACTGTAGAGCAAAATATGGACTCCAAGATGGACTTGGAGATATTTTCTTCATAGGTCAATTTAGAAGGTGGCATTAGTCACAACATGATCAGCTGTCAGCCCGTGGGCCACTCAGGCCTGTAGATGTTTTGAAATTGCTTGTAAATAGGGCTGAAGGGTATAGCACAGTGGTAGAGAAAGTAACCGATAAACTCTTGGACTAGGATTTAATTTCTAACACCACACACACACACACACACACACACACACACACGAACAAGGCAATGACACCAGTTGTAAATTACCTCTTAAGAGTTAGAAAGGTAGGATGTTAATTTTTATGTTTTAGACTTCTTTTTAAAACTTTAAAGGAAAACTTGCTCCTGTCTGCTGTCTGCTGTCTGCTGTCTGCTGTCTGTCTGCTGTCTGCTGTCTGCTGTCTGCTGTCTTCTGTCCACCATGACTGCTGCACACAAGAGCTGGGCAATAGCTCCCACCATTGTAAGAACTTTCATTGTTTATTGGTCTCTGCCAGCCCCATCCCACATCACCGCTCTCATCTGACCTTGTGAGTGTGGGGTTCCTTAACTTGGGTATTGTTCTACCTATAATGAACTGCTTTCATTTTATCGTCAAGAGGTGAGGCACCTTAGCCCTAACCACCACTGCACAAATCCCCCTAGGAAGACACAAGCAGAGTTTTCTCCAAATGTTTCTCACGCCACCCTCCGAATCCCACGACACAAGTCAGGATACAGAAAGGACAAGGAGCCACATCTGCTAAATCTGATTCTTCCGGGTATAGAATCTAGACTTCTGAACTTCTAGTTCAATCTCTGGGAAGACGTCGTAGCCACACTGACTCTTTAGGTGTTCTAGTGGATGGTGTAGTCCACAATAGTAAGCAGCTACTGCATTCCTGATGCCGTTGTCCTCTCTGCTGATGTAAGGCCAGGAATCAGTGTTTAACAAGCCACCCCTATTATCTGAGTACCACCCAGAGCTCCTTCTACTCATCATTCCACTTTGTGCCTCCCAGTCCTTGAGTTAGGCTCACTAGCTCTGACACTGGTTGACATCTACAAGCAAGGGATTGTTTCCGGGACCTCTATAAATACTTCACATTTTAAAATTAGAATATCCTTCAGACAAAACCCATTGCATGCTCCTGCATACTTCAAATCATGTCTGGGTGACTTTCCATAACTAGTGCAATGTGGGTGACTTGGGAAGAGCTGTTAGACTCTACTGTTTAGGCAGTGATAGAAAAAAAAATCTCTCTATTCAGGATAAATATTATTGCTTTCTCAGTAATTTTGGTCCACCAGCAGTGACCCATGGAGTATGAAGGTACAGAAGGAGACACAGGGTTGGGGGAGGATGCTCTATGTGTTAGACCATACCTCTAGGAGAGGCAGGTCTAGAGTTCAAACCTAGGACTAACTCAAAGTTACCACATAAGAACACAGTTGCCAATATGTCTCTTCCCGCTGATGTCAAGGAGCATCTGGATAGAAGTATTGGGGGGAGAGGTGTTTTAACATTCCTTTTTGCTCCCAAATAACTGCCTGGGGTTTCTACATCCACTTAGCTCATATAGCTTTCAAATAAAAGACATGGCAACCTGGCATTTTTATTAACATGCTGTTGGCACTATATTGGGCAGGTTCTGAGTGATTCTAACCCTCCAAGGCGATTAGTTCACAGATAAACGACCCGTTACTTGGATCTCAGACTTGCCTTGGTTCACTCTGCTCTGTGTGTGTCCTTGAAGCTGCTCTCTCATCATGACCTCAAGGCGAATCCTTCTGGTCTCGCCACATGGTCTCTCCACACTTGTCTTCTCTCTCTCTGCTCCTCTCTCTCTACCGGGGACCCTTTCACTAAGATCTGATGTCCCAGGCCTACTGTCTTCTCCTGCTTAGTTATGGTCCAAGTCTGATCTTTATTAACCAATCAGAATGATGGAAAACAATTTTTACAAAACATTGGGACCAGAGATACTTGACCATGCTGCATCCAGATGTCTGGTCCCAAAAATCAGCATCTGGATATATGCTACACAGGCCCACCCCCAAAACCCCTGGTTGAAAGCATATCAGGGAGGAAGTCATGTCTCCCCTGTCTTACATCTGTACAATGAGATGCCAGAAGTGGAGAGGCTGCAGGAGGAGGACATCTGGACTGGCCTCCACCAATCTACTTCCTATTGCATGCCAGGGACACGTGACCCTGGAGACTGCTGATCACATCCTGTGACAGTACATTCTGGCTAGTGAAGTAATTTGTAATGTTATATGCATAGCTGACTTGGAGTGGCAGCCCTCCAGATTTAGGGTTGGGTTGTCTTAACAGAGGACTTAAGATCAAAACTTGAAAGCATTAGTTTTTGCAACAAAACTCAACGGAGACTTCAGTTCTAGGGTTGTTATATGCTTCTCTTACTTCACAGTTGTGGGCTCTTTCTTCCCATTTTGTGTTATATAATCAGTCACCTTCCCATTGATCCGTTTTCTACCTTTATTTTAGGTCTGCATCATGCCTACCACCAAAGTTGGTTCCCCCCCCCCCAGGAAACCGTCTCTGCTCCCATGACAGAAATAAGACTAAACAGGCAAAGCTAGAGTCCTGAAAAGTCGATTCGGCGGCCAATCTATTGATAAGATCGGTCCTTGGGAGAGAGCAGCGCTCACAGTGAAAACCCCAACTCCAGCTATTACGTCCAGCGGGTCTCAAGACGGCCTTGGAATTTTGATATTCTCAAGGCAGAACGTCTTTGAACAGGTGGCTTCGAAAAGAAAGCATGTCACACTGCTAGGGTCGTTCTAGCTCAAACATTAATAGCGGTTCTAGTACCTAGAATAGGCCAATGGAGGAAAGAGAAAGGAGGGCTAAGAAAGAGAGAGGAAGGGAAGCAAACTGTGAGTCCTGGCTTTTGTAGAGACCAGAGGGTGCTGCCCGCCGGTGAGGACACTCCCTCTGGTGACACTCCCTCTGGTTCTCTCTCATACATAGCCTGATTGCACTGCTGGCATTTAACAAGCCCTGTCTATTGAATTTCACTTTGTAACCTATGTTGTCATAGAGGGAAATGAGTCAGTCAGAGCACTTAAACAAGGCTGCTGTTTGAAGAACATGTGAACTATTAATTGCAGTCAATTAGACCTGCTGGGTTGGTTCGGGCTCTAGGCAGAAGATTAGGGACCACAGGCTCTTCCTCTCTGAGGCTACGGACCTTGGAAATACACCCAGGGATGGCAGCGCACTCAACTTTTGTCTCCGGGGAAGCTAGCCTTTCAGTGTTGGCTTAATGGGCAAGATTCTTTTCTCTATTAGAAGGCGTAGATTTCAGATGAGATTGGGCGCGTTCAGGGCGGTATGGCCGTAGACAAGGCGTAGATTTCAAATGTCTTTCCCCTGCTACGGTATAGATGAGACACAAATTGTAGTTCAACAGTGGCAGTGGCGTTGTGGAGACATGAAATAAGAGTGAGCATCACTAGTGAAACACGCAGTGGACACTGTTGTCTGAGTGAAAACGCCCCTCATACCTCACGTCTTTGAACATTCGGTCCCCATTTGGTAGCACCGTTTGGGAAGGTAGAGGAACGTTTAGGAGGTGGGACCTTACTGGAGGAAGTACGTCACTGGGGACGGGCTCTGATAGTTTATAGGCTGGCCTCACTTCCTGCTCTCTTTTTGCTTCCTGTCTGCCAGGACAACCTCACCCTCAAGAGACCGTGCCTTCTCAGCCTTGATTGGACTATATCCCCTCTGCGGCTGTAAGCCAAAATAAGTCCCTCCTTCCCTAAGTTGCTTGTCAATGCCATATATACATGTACATCATATACATCATATACATATACATAAAAATATATAATTTGGCTGCATGTAAGTCTGTTTAAGATTGTCAAATCCCCTGGAACTGTAGTTACAGACGGTTGTAAGCTGTCATGTGGGTGCTGGGAACTGAACTCAGGACCTCTGGGAAAACAGCCAATGCTCTTAACCGCTGAGCCATCTCAACAGGCCCCTTCAGTGCAGTTTTCTATCACAGCAATGGAATAGTGACTAATAGGACATTCTGTAGAATATTTTCAGTAAGTTCCTTCAAGAACTCAGGCAAAGTTGAGGAAGTTGCTTCAAACAATGGTGTTAGTTGGGGGTCTACCAACCTCTTCAAGTGAAGCAAAACTTACATTCAATCACAATCTAACAGCCAGAAAATAAAAATCTAGGTCTACTTCAGATCCACCCAAACTATCCAAACTATGGATTGAGATGACTTTTCCATGGTGAAGTCCTCATGCCTAGAACCTCAGAATGTGACCTAGTTTGTAGGTGTCCTTAGTTTACATATGATGATCCTAGAGTAGAGTAGAAACCTAATCTAATATGATATCCTAATTAGAAAAGGAAATTTGTTTGTATTAATTTGGTACTCACTATTTGTGTGGGTGTGGTAGAGAAAGGGTACATACATAAGCCACAGCACACATGTGGAGGTCAGCGGTCAGCTTTGCGCAGTTGGCTCTCTCCTTCTTCTTGTCCTTGGGTTCTGGAGTTTGAACTCAGGTCGCTAGGCTCACATGATGACACAGTTAACTTGTTAAACCCTCTAACCTGTCCAAGAAAGAGAAAATTCCAGGATAGACACACTCACGGGGAGAATTTCATGTGCAGATGAAGGCAGATATTGGGGTAAGCCATGTACAAGGTAGCCTCCAAAACTGTGAGATGATAAAATTTGTTGTTTAAGGTCGCTTATGTGTAGTACATTCTCATCACAGCCATGACAAACCAATACAACCCACTAAGCCTTACAGAAGAGAGGAGACTGTGGAAGCCTTAGTTCTCTAGGACTGCATCATGGGCTCACCTAGAAGTCAAATGGGGTTTAGGTTGATGCATCAATTAATATTCATATAAAAATCTGTGCCTTTTGGAGGTAAAGGGGCACATAAGCCAAGGCTAGCCCTGCAGTACACACACTCTCACCATTCCCTGGGTACTCCCCCTGCCTCAGCCTCCTCATTCCTAGAGCTCCTGAAAGTTCACATCCGGTTGGTGTTTTCTATTTTCAGAACAATGTCCTCCTCCTCTCCTCTGAGGACTCAGCACCCACTGTCACCCATACCCCTGGAAATGCCCTTTCTCCCAAGCTGCAGTCAACACACTTATCTAGGGAAAGACATTCTGTATCCTTAACCATCAAGAAAACTAAACTATTTTCAGCTTCATTAAAACAAGAAAGACTATTAGCTTTCTATGACTATGCAACAAACTACCATGGATTTGACAACTTAAAACAACACACACATATTTTGGGGGTTTCTGTGGTTCAGATAACCACATGCCACTTAGTGGCATTCTCTGACATCAAGGTGTTGGAGAAACTATAGTCTCATCTAGAGGCAGGACCTGGAATATCAGCTTCCAAGTTTACTTGAGCTGTTGACAGAACTCCTCATTTGTTCATGGTGCAAAGACTGAAGGTCCCAGGATTCCTGCGTATGAGATGGAAGCTGCCCTATGCCACCAGAGGTGGCTGCTGGCTGCTTCTCTCATTGAGCCAGCAATGTGCTAGAGGTGCCTGGCTAGCAAGATGGAGGCTTGTGTACTGTAACGCAGTCACAGAATGGGGTATTCCACCACCACTGGTTATGAGTTCAGAAAAAGTCTCAACTGTGCTCAAAGAGAGAAAATTATACAAAGGGAAGAAATCTCTTCTTCTCTCTTCTGGTGCTTTGAAATCAAACCAATGCCTATTTATTTTAGGCAAGTGTTGTACCTCTGAGATATTCCTAACCCACAAGCATTTTAGTCTATCAGTATGATGATGTAGTAGACACCATTGGCTGCTCCTTAATTCTTTACTGGTCTGTAGAGTTAGCCTCAATGGTTCAAACATAACTCATCTTGTTGCCATGATCAGTTTGAGAGTGAGCTTGTGACATGATTCTGGTTACTATGACTGTGGTATTCTATGGAGAAATTCCTTAAGCACTTTCTGTTCCTAAAAGGAAAGTAACAAAATAGCATTCTCTTCCTTCCAACCTAGGATGCTTCCATGTTTAGCCGGAACAAAGGCTCTGTACCAGAAATTTTATTATCTGGGTGGAATCATCACTAAGGCTAGTAAAACAGAAATGCGGGAGGACTCAGGTTGCTGCTGTCACTTGTAGAGGAATTTTAATCCAGCAACATGGCTACTCTGGCAAGGGATCACATCCCAAGACCTTCTAGGTCTGTGTGGTCTATCTGGAATGACACATTTTTAATTCCTCTAGCTGGAATAAAGACAAGCCCTTAGTACAAACCTTTAATCCCAAACAATGAAGGTAAAGTTTGTAGAAGGAAGCAGCCATGTTTGAAAGTGACATCTAATTGAGGGGCAGACAAAGTGACAAATCAGAGAAAGATTTGACAGAATGAGTCAGAGATAGGATATGCCCAACACTCAAGAGAATAGCCAGGAAAAAGAGGCTCTTTCAGAGCAGTGGACAGTGAATCGGGATGGGAGGTCAGTTCAGTGGAGTGCAGTTCAGCAAGGGCAGGGGAGCTGAGTTGAGTTCATTCATGAGTTCATTCACTGAGTACATTGAGTTCATCCATAAGTTTGTGCAGAGGCAGTTGAATCTAGAGAATAAGAAGAACCCAGAAGATTAGAACAAATTGTCAGAGTTAGTTTGAGGACAAGCAGAACAATTCAATGAGAAGCCTAGAAAAGTCAGATTGAATTAGTCAGACTGGAGAGGATTTTGGGCCAGAGTCGCTGAGTTGAACTGTCCAGCCAGAGCTGAGAAAGAACTAGAAAAGCTTATTCAGCAGTAAGCCTCTGAGATGAGAGGCTTCTGGCTTTACTATGACCCTATGGTACCTAATGAAATTAAGGCTCATGATAGACAGTCCACTGAGCCTATGGTATCAACCTCTTAAGGAAATCGAGGAAAGGGGCTCACCCCCACTAGCTTTCCCATTTCCCCAGGAACAAATGTGTGAAAATTCAAAAAACAATGGACAACTAGCCTGGAATCCTGTTAAAATACAAGATCTTAAACATTTTAAAGACTCAATAGTAACTTATGGAATGTACTCACCCTATGTGAGTCAGACATTACACATCTAGGCTATCTACAACAGGTTTATCCCCCAAGACTGGAAAGATTTAGCAGCAGCTATATTAGAAGCTGGTTCTCAATTATAATGGCTGACATGGTGGCAAGAAGCTGCAATTACAGAAAATTCTAATAGGTCTAAAGGTGCTAATATCATGAAAGACCAATTGTTAGGTGAAGGTCAATTTGCTGATTTAAGACAGCAGATGCAATTTGATTACTCTGTTATTATACAATGTACCTTGGTAGCTTTAAGAGTCTGGAATAAAGTAGAGAACAAGGGGAAAGGTCTATGTCATGCACAAAGATCATACAAAGCCCCAGAGAGACTTTTACTGACTTCTGACATAAATTAATGTCCACTATAAACAGGACAATATTAGATCCAGATGTGAAACAGGCATGTGGTGGTTTAAATATGCTTGGCCCAAGGAGAGTGGTACTATTATGAGGTGTGACCTTATTGGAGTAGGTATGGCTTTGTTGAAAGAACTGCATCACGGTGGGTATGGGCTTTGAGGTTCTATGCTCAAGCTTACCCAGTGCAGAGGAGGGTCCCCCACCACCTGGCTTCCTTCAGATCAAGATGTAGGACTCTTAGGTCCTCCAGCACCATGTCTGGCTGCTTCCTGCCATGGTGACAATGGACCTCTGAAACTGTAAGCCAGCCCCAATTAAATGTTTTCTTTTATAAGAGTTGCCTTGGTCATGGTGTCTCTTCACAGCAATAAAACCTTAAATAAGATATGGTACTAACTGTAAACTTTAGCTTTCGAAAATGCAAAGGCAGGGTGTAAAAAGATCTTAGATCTTTAAAAGCTCCGTCAGTACCCATGGATGAATGGATCAGAACTACTGCTGATATTGACCCTAATGACTATGTAATTAGACAATCAATGGCCCAAAATCCTAGATATCAAAATGTCCATTGTTTTGACTGTGGGAGATAAACTCACTTTTCAACCAGTTTATTGAGCTGTCCCCACTGGTAGTGGGGAGGTTAGGGGTTGGGGGTGAACTTCCTGAATTGTATGCATTGATGTTTTTCTATATCTCTTCTTTCCTTGAGTCATGCCTTTCATATCAAAATTTCTCTTATTCAGATCAGATCTTTATCAATTTTGATGTAACCCATAGACTTTCATCACCTGTGGAAATATAGACAAAACCTCTTCCCCAACATAACACATTCCCTAACTTTCATTTGGATGTTAAAACAGTATCAATGAACTAACTGGAAAAGGACAGATCATTCTTCAGACTGGCAGACTGGCAAACTCTGATGCTGGCTGAATTGGACATTGGCTGAAGGACAGATGATTAAGACTGCACTTATGAAGGATTATCACATCAAGGATCCTAATAAGGACATTTGGTCTATTAAGTGTATGGGATTAATAATTGGTTCTGTTGTAAAAGTTAAACTGTATAATTTTTAGCTTAAAGGAAGGGGAAGATGTAGAGGAATTTTAATTCAGCAACATGGCTGTTCTGGCAAGGGATCACAAACAAAGACCTTCTAGGTGTAATCCAGCTGGAACTGGAACGACACACCTTTAATCCCTTGGCTGGAATGCAGGCACGCCCTTAAAACACACTTCTAATCCCAAACAATGAGGGCCAATAGTTTGTAGAACGAAGCAGCCATATTTGAAAGTGATGTCTAATTGAGGAGCAGACAAAGTGATGAGTCAGAGAAAGATTTGACAAAATGAGTCAGAGATAGGATATGCCCAGCTCTCGTGAGAATAGCCAGGAAAGAGAGGCTACTTAAGAGCAATGAGGAGTGAGTCAGGAGTGAAGGACAGTTCAGTGAGTGCAGCTCAGTTGAGTTAAGGTAATGTAGTCAATGTAGTCAAGTTCAGTTCCATTCAGTTCGTGCAGTGCAGTCAGTGCAGTTCAGTTTGTGGAATACAGGGGCAGTTTTCCCAAAGAGAGAATTTCAGTGAGGATCCAATTTGAGTCAGTAAGCTTGGAGTTAGTAAGTTTGAGTCAGAACAGCTGAGTTGAATCAGCCCCAGAATTCAGAAAGAGCTAGAAAGGGTGAGTTTAATTAGCAGTAAGCCTTCAGATGACAATTGCATCTGGCGAATAAACAATCCATTTACATCTGGCACCCAACGTGACTGGAGAAGGAGAAAGCCCACCAACATTTCAGAAAACAGAGCACATCTGACAGAAATGTCTCAGAGGACAGGAGACATCTAACAGAAACCCGATGAAGAGAAATTTACCTGGGATCCTCTCCAGAGGAAGCATCAGTTCTTCAAGTTAAACTGGATGCCCAGAGAGACTTGGGAGACTTCAGAGCCATGGGAGACTCAAGCCCAGAGCAAGGAATGACTCAGGAGCCTCTGACACAGTGAATCACAGTAAACCACTCCAAAAAAGACAAATTTAATAATATAAAGAGACTTTTCTTACATTAAAAGATGGGAAACCCCATTTCAGTTACATTTACAGTCACCATTTGTCCCTAAATAAACTATACCTAGAACTATTCTGTTTCACCTTGAGTTTCATTTGCTGTTCCTTGGGGCAAAAACACTCCTTGGCACAGAATGGCTTTCCAAAGACACAAAAGTATGGAACCCATGGTGCCTGAACAGAAAATCCAGATCCACCAATGAGACATGGGCTGATCTGTCTGTTCCAGGGCCAAGAACTGGAAGACAGCATCAGCAGTCTGCAGAGTGTGAGTCCCCACTGCTGCATGCAATCAGGCTTGGCGACTGTGTACAGGGAGCTAGCGTACACTCCTCCAAATGGTTATTCCCTAACCCACTCTGGGGGGAGAACTGTTGTGGTAACTGAATGGAGAGGTATTGTAACCAGCGAGACAGGGGAGTAAGAGCTATTGGCCTAGAGTAACTCATCCCTTTCAATTCTTCAAGGAAAAGAGAGAAACTCTTATCAAATGCCCTCAAAGCGGCAGCTGAGTTCTAGGACCTGTAGGCCTCGGGTTAACTCTTGCAATACTGCATACACAAAAGCTGTTGCGCTAATAAAAAGAACACTTCCAGCGTAACATCACACACCCCTGCCATTTACCATCGTTCTTTATTCCCTTCATAATGTGTTCCCCAGTTTTAGGATAAGAGTAACATAAAATAGCCTGGCAGTGGTGGCACACTCCTTGATCCCAGCACTCAGTAGGCAGAGGCAGGTGGGTCTCTGTGAGTTGGAGGCTAGCCTAGTCTCCAAAGTGTGTTCAAGGACAGCCAGGTGTACACTGAGAAAGCCTGTCTCAAACGCCAAAAGAGTACAACAACAAAGAATAACATAAAATAATATACCCTGGTCAACGGTACCAGAACCTGAGGGATGCAAATGTTCTACCCACCGAACAACAAAAAGAACTGGAGTCCTCTAGTTGCACATGAGTGAAGATCAGTAAGCTCACAGTTTAACTGCAGAGACCTAATCCCATTCACTGTCATTAGCTCCGTGTCACATGGGACTCAGAAACGTCCGTCCACGCTACCTAATTGAACCACCCTGTTGCCAGAGGCAGATTCATTCAGGATGAATTCAAATCACGATCTCTTGTTCACACAGCCTCCCCGCTACCGAGTTGTCCCATTATCTCCCCTAAAAGGATGATAGTCTTTGTCCCATACGTTAGATGAAAAGTGGCATACTCCTGGACAGATCACACCAACCGAGCACAGTTCTCACCGGAGAGGTTTATTGACAGAGGAGCCCCTGAAGGGGTTGAGGGTGAGAGAAAGAAGTGAGGGAGTGAGAGAGTTCTGGGTCGGGGTCCGTGTCTTTTATCCGAGCCGTGACATAGGTGACACAGGTGATGACCCGCGGGTGATGCAGGTAACACAGGTAACTCAGGTAACACTTGTGCGACGGTTGCCAGGGCAACAGACACAGGAGGGTCTTGTCGCCTAGGGATGACGTCATTGCTGGTTTCAGAGACTGGCTGTAAACAGCTTCTGGCTGTCCTGTGGACGGTTCTGATGCTGACACCATTTACTCAGGGGAGAGTGAAGTGTCACCTATAGGCAGGGGTGTGTATCTGCCTGGAGTGGAATAAGCAAGCTGTTCAACAAGACACTTCCGGTTCCTAGAGCCAATCCAGAGAGCAAGGAGGAAACTGCTAAAATCTTGTTTCAGGAGACGCGTTTTCTCTGTCGACTAAGAACTTTCTGATGCTGGAAAATGCAAACTGTGTAGCACACACAACTTGTTTGCCATCGCATCCTTGCAGGCGACGACAAAATACATTGCACAAGTGGAGGCCTGGTCAAGGCAACTGCCAGGAGCCATTCACGTCACTGCTTCTCTGACCCAGAGCATCTCACGTTCGAACCGAGGCCCCGGTAAACCAAGTGCTATGGCGAATTAGTCTGTGGTGAGTTTCAGAAGCGTTGTCAGAGTTTGACGTTTACAGCTGTTTATGATTAGTGATACTTTCTTATTTTTACTTGGAAGGTGTGACTGTTTATTTAATAACCCATGCATGCAAATGGGGTGAGGGGAATCCAAACTATTTCAAAGTATAGCGTACCTGTTGCTACAGGTAAGCCTTCCTCTTGCCTCAGAGTTTCAGACATTCAGGTGCCCTCCCCAAAGACAATGGTTCTGATTAATTTGCACAAACACCACGAGTTTGTTATCACACCCAGAGGAGCGCACCGTACATTCTGTTTTGTGATGGGTCTGTTTCCAATTTCTTCATCTAGCTATAGAGCAATGTATCCAGTCCCTGTATGTGGGCAATTAGTTAGCTTTTATAGTTTTCCCAATACGGTTATGCAAATAATACTCTTGTGTTAATAATGCCTTTGCCCGTTCTTGAAAAATATAACTGAAGGATGCATTACTGGAATTGCTGAGCTAAAAGGAAAACTCATTTTCATTTCAGCAACTGCAACCTAATAGCTTTCCAAAAGGGCTGGACATGTGTTTTCCTTCCTCAATCTGAGGCAAATATGCCCGCTTCTCTACAAAGTCACCGACCCAGGGCATCACCAGACTTCTCACCCCTTTCCATCTGATAGGTGCAGACAGTATCTCTCTCATAGTTTCTTAGTTTCGATTGCCTTTTTCTAGTTAGGACATTGATCTGGGGAGCTGCTCTCTTTAAAGTTCTTGTTTTGCTCCTGGTTTTAATCTTAAAGTACCCTAAATCCTCTTAGCAGCCAGTAGGGTTTGGATCTTAAACCTAGGTGGATTTACATAATGGGTTTATGAAAGGCCCAGAGAGTAAATAAGGCACAGAAGGATCATACTAAGCCAAAGGCCTCTCTGGTGGGGCCCCCAACCCATCCCTGACCCTTCTCCCTTTGCAGGGCATGCCCAGATCTGCTCATGGGACATCTGTACACCAGCCCGGCCATACCTCACTCTGAGGACCTAGTCTCTGGACTGCTTAGGATCCGAAGCTAAGATTAGCTGAAGGGAAGTTTTAGCAGATGGGAGGCGTCTGATTCAGTGAAAATCAATGAGTGCATGAGAGGGCCCCTTCCTGAGTGTCACCGGAGAGTATTTCTCAGACAATTCAGGTAAACTCTCCAGGTGTCTTACACCCAGGGATTCAAAGAGCTGACTTCAAACTTGGGCCTGGCTGACTCAAAGGTAGGGCCCTAAGGCAGTCTCTTAAGACTTGTGCAGGACCTCAGTAGGTCTCTACCCTGAGAGATAGATGCCATGAGATGCCTCCTGGGCTATCCCCTGGGGAAGTCTGACTCATCCACCAGACCCTCTGTGAGAGCAAAGGTCTGACCCTTCCTCAGCCTATCTAGGTCTTTCATGTCATGGCCTCCCAGAATGAAGGTTTTCAGCATCCCAGAACATGGTATATTCTGCCGAATTATGAATAAAGCCGGAATTGGCATCTAAGCTGGTCTGACTTCAAATCGTGTGCTCCTATGACCCCTACTCCTCAAAATGAAGAATGTTTCCTAATAGGGTAGAGCCTGGTCCTCCAGTGTTATCTGGACAGAGAAAGTGAGTTGAAGACCTCACACTCCATCTGGAGTTTATCAACCTCCTTTCCAGGGTAGAATTACAGTAAACGATTATCTACAGATCTGGAGTCAGCAGGGACTTTGAAGGTCCCTATTGCCAAGAGGGGTTGGCGGCAGAGGGGTGGGAGGCCCAGGAGATGAAAAAGCAACCCGGGCATCTTATCTCCCTGCTGAAGCCAATCAGGCTGGCCTGGCCAGGGGGAAAGGCCCGTCTGTGGGCCAGATAGAGACCACAGGACCAGGCACCTGAGTGCACCCTCTGCTCTCTGCTCCTTCTCCCTTCTCCCTGAGTTATTTTACTGTCCATCTACTCATCCATCCTCTCGCTCATCCATTCACTCCATCCATGGCCTGTTGGTTATAATGCTTGACATGTTTACAATTCATACTTATAACTTTGCTAATCTCTCAATGAATCCTCACAGTGGCATGCAAAAAAAATGTGCTCAAATTAGCCTCATTTTTTGTTTTGGTTTTTGTTTTCCAGATAGATAATTCTAGGCCCAATAAGCTATTCTGACCCCAGCATCTCCCAGCTGGCAAATGGCTGTCCCCATTCCCTTTCCAGGGATCCGGTCCCTCAGTGTCCATGTACTTACTCTTTGTGGACTTTAAAGTTCCTTCCTTCCTCTTCTGCACTCTTCATTGATGTTTGTGTATGTGTGTGTGTATGTATGTATGTACATTTGTGTATTATATATGTATACATGTATGTATGTATGTATGTGTATGTATATGTGTGCATGTGTATATATGTTTGTATATATGTGTGTGTATGTATATGTGTGTTATGTGTATATATGTGTATGTATGTGTGTGTATCTTTATGCATGTATGTGTATATATGTGTGTATGTATATATGTGTGTCTATGTGTATATATGTGTGTATGTATATATGTGTGTATGTATGTATGTGCGTATCTATATGCATGTATGTGTATATATGTGGATGTATATGTGTGTGTATATATGTGTGTATGTATATGTGTGTATGTATGTATATGTGTGTGTATATATGTGTGTGTATGTATATATTGTGTGTTTGTATATATTGTGTTTGTATATGTGTGTATATGTATATGTATGTATGTATGTATGTATGTATGTATGTATGCTTACAGGTAGATGTTCATGTGCACAGGCCAGAGGACAACCTCAAGATTGCCATTAACCTTTAGAGACAGGGTCTCTCTCTGACCTGGAGCACACCCAAGTAGACTACCCTGATTGACCACCAGACCCCGGGCTCTTGTCTCTACCTTTCTAATGCTGGGATTAGAGTGTGTGTCTTTATAATCATGACCAGTGCTTTCTGTTTCTGCTGGGGGTCAAATTCAGGTCGCTAGACTTACAATGCATGTGTTTTACCAAATAAGCCATACCCTTCTCCCTACTGTCTTGTTAAACAGTAGCCATCCAGTATTCACTATGTAGGCCAGGCTGGCTTGGAACTCATGTCAATCCCCCTGCCTGAGCTTCCCAAGTGCCTTGGTTTGAGTTTGAGGAATTTACAACCACATTTAGCTTGTTTTTTAAAAGGAGATTTATTTATTTTGTGTTGTGGGGGAGGGGGAGTATACGGGTGTGAACTCGGGCACCCTCAGATGTCAGAAGAGGCCGTTAAATCCCCTGGAACTAGAGTCGCAGATGGTGAAAACTGCGTGAAGTCATAGGTACTGGGAACCTGTCTTAGGTTGTGATGAAACACTGTGACCAGAAGCAACTTGGGGAGCAAAGGGTTTGACTGGCTAATGCTTCTACATTACATTATTATCACCAAAGGAAGTCAGTATTGGAACTCAGATATAGCAGGCACCTGGAGGCAGGAGCTGATGCAGAGGCTGTGGAGGAGTTCTCTTGACTGCCTTGTCTTTATCACTTGCTCAGCCTCTTTTATTATAGAACCCAGAACCATCTGCCCATGGGTGGCACCACTCACAATGGCTTTCCCGCATCAGTGGCTTTCTGGCATCAACCACTAGTTAAGAAAACACCCTGCAGGCTTGCCTATAGCCAGCTCTTAGGGAGGCATTTTCTCAACTGAAGCTCACTCCCCCATCTCTAATGACTCCAGCTTATGTCAAGTTGACATGGCCGGATTTGGGTCCCCCTGCAAGAGCACGATGCTGTAGTAATCTCTCCAACCCTTGCACTTAACTTCCTGCTTTCTCTTCCTATACCTGATTCTTCTCCTCCTCCTGTCTGTCTGCTGAGCTAGCACATGTCCCCATATACTCACCCAGTTGTCTAGAGAAAAGACTTCTGGGATCTTCCATGCTCAATCTCTCAAATGGAGCCATTGGTCTGCGTGTCTTAGGCCTGCGTCCTTCCTGCCTTTCCAACATTCCTAACTTGCATCATCCGGTCCTGACAATGTTTCAGTCAAGTACATTGAGATGCGGTTGGTATAAGAATCTGAATGGCTCGGGGACTGAGCCCTGGTTCTAGCTGAGAGCAAGGCTTTCCCCCTTTCTGCCTTTCTGCCCTCCATTCCTTTGCCAAACACCAGTCAGGATCTGCTGACAGTCGCATTCTCAGCCCTCATGTAGACTGGAGCCTCTCTCTTGAAGTTTGCCTTCCATCAGATCTTTATCTTCTAGAAGGTGGGATAGAGGATCAAAGAATTAGTGTCCACAACCTGGGCTCTATTCCTTCATTCACAGCCTCATTCATCTCTTCTCTTAGCGCCTAACACAGACTGGCATTGATGAAGTCTGACAAGCACAGGTTGTAATGACACCTCACTATCACTCACGGTAGGAGACTGCATAGCGAGTATACCAGTCCACCATTACACAACTCTAATTTCTAGTTGGGAAACCTCTCCCCTCTAGATATAGTAGCGATGTGACTGTCACCCAAAGTCCTTGCCCCCTCAAGGGTTATGTGATTTCAGGTAGGACTATCAAGTTCTCTTTTCTTGGGCTGGACGTAAGAAGCCCAGTGATAGGGAAAGAAGGCCCCAGAAACACCCAGAGGACCAACTCTCCCCGGTACTGCCCTCCAGCAGGTCTGGTTTTCTACATCCCAGAACGCTCCCATTTTCTGTACTTTTCCAAGTCTGGTTTCCCATCCACTCAGAGAGCTATCCATCATCCGAATACATTGTTTCTCGTCCTTAGTTAGCCTGCTGATGGCTTCTTTCAGGGCTCACAAACAAGTAGTCTTAAGGGATGCCCCAAGGCTTTGTTCCAAACACTCTGCCCCGCCCCACCAATAGCCTTGGCTGTCCTGTTTCCCCGGGCTCTCCTACTGCTTCCCATTTTCACTCTAGGGCATTGGGTGTCTGTCTCGGCTGCTCTGCCAACAGGGAGTCCTACCATCTCCTCCATCCCAGGGCCCACTAGCTTACACAGTGGGTGTAGAATACATTTATAAGGACCTGGAGTGACAATTCTCTTCCATTTACCACAGCCTGAAATCCATTCACTTTTGTAACATTTACAACAAAGAAAAACTCTTGGACTTTGAAGAGATCATCAGGTAAATTCTACATTCCATCCATGTTTCTCATGACTTCGTCGGGTCTTCAAGAATCCAGGCTACATCACCTGTGTAAGACTGTCTGACGTCCTTCGACATCTTCAACTTTGCCCATGTTTTCCTCTCCTGCCTTTATATCTTCATCCCTGGTACTAACCGTGAAGTTTGAAGTATTTCTGAGGCTGTAAGCAAGAAGGGGGAAATGTGCCCTGAGCAGGTGGGGGTTTGGATGGCTCAGAGTGGGATGAAGAGTGAGTCCGCACAGTGGCACCACTCAGAAGGGATCATTACTGTTGCAGACATTATTTCTAAAAGTCTGCTATTACCCCTACTGGCTCTCTTGGGAGTCAATCAATTGTCACCCCTGGTTCATAGAATAGGAACCAGACCTTCAAGAGTAAATTGTCCCAAGATAGATACATTGCCAGAAGGAGAGAGCAAGAAACACTTGGAGTATTCACAGGTTAGCAAGTCCAGTGTGAGTGGAGGGTAGCAAGAGGGTGTGTGCGTGTGTGTGTGTGTGTGTGTGTGTGTGTGTGTGTGCAGCCAATAGCACCATGCAGGCCCATTGTGTATAGATGTCATGGTGCATATTCCATTTCCTCTGTCACATTTAAGCCTCTCAAAAGCCCCTGTCTCACCAAGGATCAGAGAATGAAAAGGCCTGAGTGGACCCTGAACCAAGCTCTGAACATTCCACTCTTTGGTGGCCATACCCCAAATGGGAGCCCCATTTTTTGCAAGAATTTGAGCAGTATGACCTTTCCCCTGGTAATCAATGGATGTGCCCTCTTTCTGCTCACTACTCTACCAAGAGTCCCGGTAAGATCCAGCCCCACCCAACCCAAAACCACATCAGGAGAATGTCAGCCTAACATAGCACAAGGTTCAAGCGAAAGTTTGCAGAATCTCTAAAAGGTGACAGACTCCTTAGGCTTGGAGAGTGAGTCAGAGACGTGCCCTGAGGAGCCTGCCTGTCAGCCCTGACATCAGATAACAAGGACCCATGGAGTTGAAAGGGTACAGAGAACACACCGTGAGAGAATGAGGCGCCAAAAAGCCTGGGTTCTGAGCTTCGCCTTTCAGTGTTAGAATCTGACCCAGTGTCTTGCAGCGAAGGAGTCCTGGCCAGAAATTTTTCTACCACTTTGTAACTTGAGGATCTCCAGAAGCAATGCCGCCTTAAGTCTGGGCACATGGAAAGCCTAGCTCGTACCATGAGCCTAAATGGCAGTGGTTACCATCAATGTTGCTACTCTGTCTGGACTCCACCCCCACAGTTACCTGGCAACAGCCAGGTAGGCCCCGCCCCACAGTCCTTGTCCATTATAAAAAGGGCTTCTTGGCCCCTCCTCCCTCTCTGACTCTGACTCTCTCTCTCTCTCTCTCTCTCTCTCTCTCTCTCTCTCTCTCTCTCTCTCTCTCTCTCTCTCTTCCTCCTCCTCCTCTCTCTTGTCTCTTGCCCTCTTGCTCCCCCTCCCTCCTCATTCCCTTCCCCCCCCTCCACGTGGTCACGGCCGGCCTCTACTTCTCTACTCTCTCCTTTGCTTTGCCTTTCTCCGCCTCTACTACCCCCTTAATTCCCCTCCCCATGCCCTAAATAAACTCTATTCTATACTCAACCATCATGTGCGTGATCCCTCAGGGGGAAGGGATGCCTCGGCATGGGCCCGCTGAGGCACCGCCTTCCCCGACGCCCCATAGACCATATCCTTACGCCGCTTTCTCTTTTTATGAACACAACAACCACCAATGATAATGAAGAAGTCAGAGAGGCCAATGGCTGAAGCTAAATCTATGTTGCATCTTACTGGGTGCATGGATGCGGTATGCGAAATGCAAGTGTGGGGGCGGGGCACAACTACGTGTGAGGGCACAGGCGGAGCCCGGGTAGTTAAATTTGGGGCAAAAAAAGTCCAAGTGAAGGTCGGTACAACAGCAGCAGCAGCAGCAGCCACAAGGACACAGAGCTATAGCAAGGCCACATTCTGGAAACATTTAGAACATTTCCAGTGAGCTGGGCTTAACACACTGGTTGCAACAGTCTCTGGTCGAAGCCAGATTTGAGAGGTTCAGGGGAGGAAACATAAATAAGCTAATGACAGCATGACTGCCTCCCCAGCAACTCAGAGAGAGCAGCATTAGAGGGACAGGGTTAACACCCCCAAACTGCAAGAATACAGTAGGGCGGTTTTAAGGGATCTAAGACCTAAGGTTGAGAAGGAGGAAGGAAATGGGTGAGAATTCACCCCCTCCTCAAATAGCCAGGCTCAGGATGCCCCTGGTGCATCCCCTGCTTCACAATTACACTTCTCCCTGCTTCCCCAGACTGGCTGTCCTAATTTTGCAAGTTATTCAATGTGCGCGCAGTTCTCATTTCTGGTTCTGAGCCGATCTATATTCCGGGAGCCGTTATCGCTACCTCCTTAATAGCTTTACAAGCAAAGTATTTGACTTGGTCAGAGAGCAGAGGAGGGGCAAGCCCTAGTTCTGATTCACAGCACACCCCAGGTGATGTGTTTATAAAAAGATAAAGAGAGGACGGGATATGTTTTGATGGATGTTTGGTGAGGTGTGGGGGAAGGGAGGTGCCTCTGCGCGCCCATGCTGAGGCATCCCTTCCCCCTGAGGGACCAGCCACACGATGGTATAGTATAGAATAGAGTTTATTCAGGGCATGGGGAGGGAAGTTTAGAGGATAATAGAGGCAGAGAGAGAGAGAGAGAGAGAGAGAGAGAGAGAGAGAGAGAGAGAGAGAGAGAGAGAGAAGAAGAAGAGGAGGAGGAGGAGGAGAATAGAGAAGTGCCAGCCATGGGCACGTGGGAAGAGAGGAGCAAGAAGGCAAGAGAGAGCGGAGGGGGCAAGCATCCCCTTTTATGTGGGTCAGGCATACCTGGCTGTTGCCAGGTAACTATGGGGTGGAGCTTAGACAGAATGCTAACATTCCCTCATTTTGGTTTAATTAAAAAAGAAAAACTTAGAAAGAGCTGATGGCGGAGCAGGAATAGGGTTGTCATGATCTCTAATTGCTTCCTGCTGGCTTTGAGGTGACATGTCTCTGGGAAACCTAAGAAAATGGGTATGGGCATGTTGGTCCAGTCTTAGAAGAGTTGACTATTTCCTTGCCATCCAGGGTCTATCAAACCATCTGTGGATAGATCAGAAGGAACAAGTCTAGTAGAAGCGTCTGTGTCTGTGAGAAAAGATTAGAGCATCTGGAGGTTGCTTCTCTGGAGCTGTCCTGAATGTACTAAGCAACTAGACTTGATGCTGAAACACACATATGTATTTATTATAGGTAGAGAATAAGATTAAGTACGTTTGGGAGAAAGAAATTTTTTTTCTTAGATGTACATTCGAAACCCAGAGGTGTTGTGAGCGAGTCAAATGCTCCCCTCCCCTTTCTGCTCTCCAGAGAAGCAGCTGGAAGGACACCACGGCCACAGGTGACAACACTCTGCATTCTTTGATCCATGCATTCACTCATCCAGTGCACTTCCCCGCTGGGGCTCTTCCGTGCCAACTCTGGCTCTGGTGCCCGTGCGGGACCAAGAGCAACGAGCGCTTTGCTCTTCTTGGTATGACAGGCATTCAGCACTGATGTGAGCACATCACTGCATCGAGGTGCTCTCCTAGTGTTTGAGGACGGCGGTCTGATATAGGCGACAGTAACAACGTTAGACCAACGCATCTGTGGGGTGACAGGTGAGCTGAGTGGCCAGAAGGTGCCAGCTTATAGAAAGTTCCAGACGCAGCATCTTCTTACTGTTGTAACGGAGCAGAGGGATTTCTGTACTTCCAGCAGAGGAAACAACAAATGGATCATGGTGCCCACATAAGATGACGTAGGGACGACGTAGGTGGCAGCGACTGGACAGGTGTGGTGTCAGACGTGTTAGATTTGAAATGTCGTATTTACTTTTCCCTCAACAAACTCATACATCAGGCATTATCTATTCTGTGTTAGACAGGGAAACTGAGGCGTGGGAAGGCCACCCGAGCAGAGAGGAGGTAAGAGGTGTTGGGATATGACCGTGGGAGAGGATGCCAGGCTGGTCCCTGCCATCCTACTGCTACTACAGCAACTCAAGTGATACCTCAAATGTATCTTCCTCGCTTTCCTTGGGTTTTGCTAATGACAGGCATTTAAAGATGACACTTCACCCACAAATCTTCCTCTCTGGCCTCAAAAATGACCCAAAGATGCAATAACAAGGTGCTTATGGTTTCAGCAGCAGTAACTGGTTAAAGTGTTCCCTCCGCCCCACTTTAGATAGATACAGCCTGTTTCTCCTCCCCAGCCCCTACCTCTCCCCAGGACACACACACACACACACACACACACACCAGGGTCTTCTGTTAACTGCTTCACACTCATCCTGTTCATGAGTCTGGCTTTGGTATCCCACTGTAATGACTTACGAAGTCTACTCACAGAGCCCAGCCAGTAGGTAGTGACAGAGGAATCCAGTTACAGTTCCTTGCTGGGCACTCTTACCATTCTGATATCATCACTTTCTGCAAACAGTAGGAAAATGTTTCTGAAAACCAGTACAAGGCTAAGGTTACTAGGTCAAGCCTGGGTCTTAGTCGCATCTCCCCCAAGTCCCTAACTCTGGGCAAGTTCTCATACTCGGTTCTCTACGGCACAGAAACAACGGCAATCCCTATGTTACAGACAGGAGGAAAAACGTAATTTAAACGCCCGTGGAACAATGTGTGTGCTTCAAGAGTCTCAGGGGAGTTCCATCTGTGGAGAAGAATGGAACCATGCTGATTAATTGACCCCCAGAAAGAAAGAAAGCAGAAAGAGAGATGGGGTGGAGAGAGGGAGAAGAGACCTCAGTCATGACAGTGTGTTTAGAGCTTTGGATCCTCCCCCACTTTTAAAACTCTGGGGGAGAGCATCTCCTCATCTTTTCTCTTTCATCTTCTTTGAAATAAGATAAGTCCAAGACTGGTAAATACTTCAAAACATATTTCCAATTGGACTCTGAATCTTTCGGCTAGCTGTCAGTTCCTTATGGGCTTTCAAAGTCCTGGCTGAATCTTCTGAACTTGTCTTGCACTCCTAGGTCGAAAAACAACAAAAAATGGAGTTGGACGCAGTACATGCAAAGCTTCAGAGATCGCGCTAAGCCAGGCAACCTTCTGCTTGGTGAATGTGCTAATAGGCATGTAATTTAGATGTGGTCATTTATAATTTTATACTATACTCATATAAAAACATCTCTTTTTTTTTTCTCAGTATATTCACTACCTGAAATGACTCTAATTCCATCCTTAACTTCTGGATTTAGCATCTGTTGCAGAGCTGACTTCTGCAACAGACAATCGGCCTGTTTTCCAGACCCTCTCCCACCTCTCTCTGAGCATGCTGACACCGGGGCTTCCAACTCCCACGTCTGAGGCTGCGGCTGCAAACAGATCCACGTCCCATTTGCATGACATGAGCACAGACCGGATTGTGTGCCTACTCTGGGTGTGTGTGCCTTCGTGCCCTCCACAAAAGAGCCGTGCAGAGCTGCTTTTCAGGCAGGGCTTTAAAGGCTTATTTGCCATGACATCCAGCACTTGTAATTCGAGGTCATAGCCTGAGGAAGAATTGCTAAATCTGTGTAAGAGAAAAAAAAAGTCTCTGCCTTTTTCCCCCCCTCCCTGGCAGATTCTGTCAGATTATCTCTTTAAGAATTCTAAACCCGTGATGTTTGAGGTGGTTTTAAACTAATGTACATTCCCCAAACGTTTCTTTGTTGTTCACTATAAAGCAATTGAGAGCTTCTCAAGAACTGAAGCGCTTTGTCAGAGCTCGCTGCTAAAGACGACTCCCTCTCTTCTAAAGGGCGTTTTGAAAGGAAGAAAACTGGAGGGGGGGGGAGTGTGCGTTCATCTCTGCCCAATAAAGAGAATCATTTCAGAAGGCCAAGCCGTGTCTGGTTGCTCAGGTGTTCTTCTACATCATCATCATCCTCCACCCCATCCTTATCTTCATCTTCCCAGGGAATCCACTGAGGCCTGAGGAGCAAAAGAGGTAAGCCAAGTTGGCTGACAACAGGCCAGGCCTGATGTTTGCAGGGCTCCGCCCAGGCTCAGGGCCTGTGTTCACCGGGCTCAGCGCGCTTACTCCTCCTAGGCAGGTAACCACTTCTGCACGCATTAGGCCAAACACTGGCCTCTGTTTGGACACAAGCAGACAGGGCATATCTCAGGGCTTAAATAGAAGCCACCCACGTAAGAATCGGACAAGGATGAAGAAGTGCACTCAGGCCTCTAGGACCCAGGAGAGGGAAGGAGGGAGGTTCACTGTTTCTGTGCATGGCCACTGGGCATTTCGTGAGGGAGTTGTGTCAGCAAAGCTCGAGCTAAGGAGAGGGTCAGGAAGAACAGAGGGTGTGTAGTAGGAAGCAGAGCAGCGCTGGCCTATAGGTGTAACATCCGTAGTCTTGATCTCACAATATGGGGGAGACAAGTATGACATCTGGGCTGAGCACACACATCCCTTTTCCTTGTGGCTTCCAGAACACACGATGAGAGCTATTTGCATGGTGTCTGTATTGTGGAGGCTCCTCTAGATTATCTGGAGGTGTGTGCAGGAGGATGGATATTGGTTACGTAAAGATTATTGTATGCCCTCGTAGTATGTGTCTTAAGTGGTCTTACATATTCTCTCACTGTCTCTCTGAGTCTGCCTTTGTCTGTCCATCGCTCTGTCGGTCTGTCTGTGTCTCTCTCCTTTCTGTCTCTATCTCTTTCTCTTTCTCTCTCTCTCTCTCTCTCTCTCTCTCTCTCTCTCTCTCTCTCTCACACACACACACACACACACACGCACACACACACACACATGCACACACACACTGTCTCTCACACACACAGTCTCTCTGTATCTTTCTGTCTCTGTCTCTCTCTGTATGTCTCTCTGTCTCTCTCTCACATACACATTGTCTCTCTGTCTCTCACACACACACATACACACTGTCTCTGTCTCTGTCTTGCGCTCTCTCTCTCTCTCTCTCACACACACACACACACACACACACACACATCAAACTGTACAGTAGAGACTGGATCTTCAGCTTCTCCCTGCTGCACATTGCACAATGCCCTTCCATCTCACCCAATCCTTTCCTCTTCCAGGAGAAAACCTTCACTCCCTCTTTCATTTCCTGGAATTGACACTAGGCCATTGCCTACTAAGCAAGAGTCTCCTGCTTGTGGAGCTGTACCCCAGGAGCCTTCCCTTCCACTGCTGAGAACATTCTTCAGTATGTCTTAGGAATGAATGCAGGTACAAAACACTCTTGTGAACTGAGGCAAGGGTGGGATGGCTTTCCTATAGAGAACTACCTGACACCTCTATCTGGAGACACTGGGTGTTCCTTCCTCAATAAAGAAACAAGCAGTGAGAGGCACCCCAAGGACCCCGCTCAGATCTTATGCCTCGTACCACACCCACACATTGATCCTAGATGATGTGGTTGGAGGGCACCCTGGCCACGAGCAAGGCTGACCTGGTCACTGGGCAACGTGAAGATGGGTCGGAAATGAAATCCCTGCTTGTCATCAAGTTTTATTAATTTTGATGTGATTCTGAGCAACTTAGTAACTGCCTATGATTCCTCAAAAATCCTCTTATGGAGATACAAAGATAGCTCAAAAGACCTAAGTGCAGAGTGCCGGGACACAGGGGGAACTCAGGTCTGCTACGTCAGATCTGGAAGAGCTGAGACAGAAGGATGCTGAGGGCTTGCTGGCCAAAATGAAGAGCTCCGGATTCAGTGGGAGACCCTGCCTTGGGGGTGGGGGTGGGGAGACTGATAGGGGAAGAGACCCCAAAACAACCTCTGGCCTCCTCACGGATATGCACAGGCAAGAGAGAGAGAGAGAGGGAGAGAGAGAGAGAGAGAACCATTTGGCAGAGAGGACTCAGCTGGCAGAAGTTGGCCTCTGGGAAAACAGCCTCGACTTTAGAGCTCGGCCATTTTCCTACCCTTTTGCCCTTCCTTGGTCCTTTAAGGTGTGACTAACACTTTAAAGCTATGTCAGACTGTTAGCTGCCCCCATGCCTTCTTTGCCATGACAAGTCATATCTTCCTGGACTACAAGCCAAATCAGTTTCTCCTACTTTAAGTTGCTTCTTGGCAGATATTTAGTGGAAGCCATGATAAGATGATATAGGAATTTGGTGCCAGGCCCGTTCCTGTGATATAGCTGGCCTTACGGCTTACAGGCCTTTGGAACCAGTTTATGGGAAGACCGGGGAAGAGTTTGGAACTAGGAGTTGGTGAAGCCCAATGAATTCCACCTATGTTCTGAAAACATGATTGGGGCCTGAATTCACAAGTAGTACATTAAGATTTTGACAGACGACATTTCAGATAGCATGCCATCTAGGCTAGGACATGTTTACTGCTCTTAGACTCAGTGACAGAAAATGATGTGACAAATGTAGGCTGGAAAAGATGTTGGATCTCCTGGAACTGAGATGGTAGGAACAGAGCCCAGGTCCTCTGGAAAAGCCTCCAATGATCTTAACTTCTAAGATGTGTCTCCAGACTCAATTTTGAATTTCTGAACAATATTGAAACTGTTAAGACTATGGAGACTTTTGAGTTAGACTAATTCATTTTACAGAGTGAGGTAGTCATAAACTTCTGTGGGCTAAGGGCAGAATGCTATGGTTTGGATATAAGATGACCCTCACAGTTCTTGTGATCCTCTTTGGAGAGGTTGTAGGACACTTGAGAGGTGGAAACCTGGCTGGAGGAAGCAGACCTCTGGGGCTGGAAGCAGGGCTCTGCTTTCTGTCTCGTTTCTGCTTCCTGGTTTGCTGATATTTGACCAAGCTGCTGCCTGATATTCCTGCTGCTACAGAATCACCCATCATGATAGACTATAACCCCTTAAAGTGTGAGTAAAAATAGACCTTCGCTGGGGCTGGAGAGATGGAACGACTCTCCTGCCTCAGTATGAAACAAATGCAACAGCTACAACAGGGAGGAGAGTCCCAAAAACACACTGCTGCCCTGACCCCAATCCAGCGCAGACACTAACTGCTAATGAGGGAGCAGTAATATCATCAGGCTTATAATAAAATACAATACAATATGATATATAGTAATATAATATAATATAAGAGCACTTATATCAGGCTTATAATAAAATATGATATGATATGATATAGGAACAACCGTATCATCAGGCTTATAATAAAATATGATATGATATAATATGGGAGCACTCATATATCATAACACTCATATTATTAGGTTTATGATATGATAAATATGGAAGTACTCATATCATCAGGCATATAGTATAATATAATAACATAATATAATACAATATAGAAACACTCATATCATCAGGCTTATAATAAAGTCTTTGCTGATTCTGAAATTCTTAAACTCTTCAACCAAAACAGGTAGGCCCTGAAGTAAAATTTCAGCTGTTTTGTTTTAATCTGACAACTAGTTTATCATGATTGGAGGACCTTTAATGCTGGGGTTCCATGCTGAGAATTCTTTTCCTTGCACATGTTTGATATTGACTGATCATATATGCAGTCATGGGAAAAGCTAAAATTAAATATGATAAGTGAAAGAGAAAGAAGGAACAACGAGATGCGGGCAAGGACTGTCCCCTGGCTCCACCCTGGAAACATTCATTCAGAGAAGAAATGTAATTAAGAATTATTTGGAAAGCAACTCGACAGAAGGCTCCTACGGGATGGAGGGAAATGTCTGGGGACAGGCAGTGAGGCCAAGGGTGACATGGGCATGATCCTGGGCCACTCACTCACTTGTGTCTTGTATTATCACCTAAGCATATGTCCACACAGTTCCTGTGGTCATACACTAAGCTGGCTGCAAAGGACACTGCATGCAAAGCTGGACCCCAAGAGGCAGACCCTCTAGAAGAGAAAACAACCAAACTGTCAAATCATAGCCTCAATATGAGGCACCTGCAAGATATGGAGCCTAATGTCTGCCTCCACCTCTTATTAGCATTAAGATACTGATGACAAGCCTTCTAGAGGCTCTGCCGTAGACAATTACAAAGGCTAACTATGTAAACAGATACGCTGAGGAATGGTGACATTTAAGCTATGAATGGGCGATCGAACCAGTACAGGGCACACCTTGTTAGAGGAAATGAAGTAATGGAAATCCGTGCTCCTTTCAACTTCCCTCTTCCCAGAAGTATCTCCAAGGAGACACCGGTGGCTGCTAGACACCAAGTGCTGCGCAGTGCCCAAGCGCAGGGGTTTTTCTGCCTGTGGCCTCCTCACAGTGGCCGTGGGGTGTCCCAGTCCCTGCTTCACAGATGGCGAAACAGCGGCTCACAGAGGTCACAGAACACTTGCCCAAGGTTACTCTGCTAACAAATTGGGATTAGATCCAAAGCCATTTGACTCCACAGGCCTTGTACTTGTCACTGAACATCCCTAACAGCCCACAGCTGGTGTGCAGGGAGCCTCCAGGCTGCCCTTCCATTAACAACCATGTGCTGAGTAGCCCCCGCCAGCCCTGACTCCTATTAAGTCTTATAGGTTAAGCAGCAAGTAACATGTTCCTCTCAAACCACTAGATACGTCCTACCAAAGTCTTGACAACTAAAGCAATTACCCTCAGCCTCCTCGAGAGCCGGAGAGGTCAGTTTTAGCAAATCTAACTACAGAAGACGGAGTTGGGTTTTACTTTTAGTTTCAGAGGAAAAGCAATTTTTTTTTCAAGACAGGGTTTATATTAGATATGACTGGCCTGGAACTCACAGAGATCCACTTGCCTCTCTCCCAAGAGCTGGGATTAAAGGTATGGGCCACCACATCCAGAGTGGAAAAATAAACTCGTGTGTGCCTACATGCGTGTGTGCATGTGCACGTGTGTTCATGCATGTCTGTGTCTGTCTGGATGTGATTTGTTTCTATGTGTGTGTGCGTGTTCATCTGCATGTATGCATATGTCCATGTGGAGGAGACCTAAAGTCGACACACACGGAATGTCTTCCTCTGTCATTCCCTACTTTATTCCTGGGTCTCTCTCTGAACCTGGAGCTCACCAGTTCGGTTAATCTACCTACTCAGCTCACTTCAGAAATTCCAGTGCCCAAATTGTGGGTGGGCCACTGCAGCCTGCTTGGCTTATACATGGGTTCTCAAGACCCCTCCCTACTCTGGCCAACCCTCATATTTAAATGGCGAAGCACTGTTTCCAATAACTCATCTCTCTGGACTTAATTTTTAAAACATCAGTATATCCTGCATGATGTCTGAAGGCCCAGCATTCGGTTTTATTTAGCAGTCAGGCTCTGACCGGAATTCTGAGCCTGGCTGGGGACAGAGCTATGGCCTGGTGGGGAGCAAGGCAAAGGGAACCAGACACTCTGTGGAAGTCCTTCTCAAGTCTGGCTGGAGTTCAGCTTCAGGATTAACTCCTCTCTCACCCCAGCTTTGAGGAGCAAGTTGAGGTTTGCACCTGCTACCGTGGACAAAGTGGAAGTGGGGGACTCGCTCTGAGAGATTTCAAAGTTGTTTCGCTTTCCTTTCTTGTAGGAGGAGAAACAGATGCAGGAATCAAGGGGCACATCTGGATATTTTCTTTGCCCCAAGAGCAGATGCATAGAAGGACCTGAACTATTATCTAAGATCAGCTGAGAATTACAAGACCGGCCAGGAAGTCCTGCTGAGAGAGGTGTGCAGGCACCAAGTGTCGGGATATTGTGTCCAGAAAGGCCCTGGCTTTTGTGCGTATATTTAGAATATAGCTAAAGCCTCTGGTGTTCACAGGAGAGGCTGAGGGGGGAAGGGAAGCCAACCTCAATCTTGATAGCAGGCCTCGGATATCAGGCTGTGGCTCTGAACTCTATCCAGAAGACAATGGAGTCGCTGAAGGGTTTCCAGCGAGGGAGTAACCAGCCTGATAATGATTTGATTCCTCTTTTATTTGGTTATCGGGAATCGTGAACTACCTTCCTGTCTTTGCTACTTATATTTCTTCTGTTCTGAGCCCAGTGGTGCAGTGGATCAACACTTGGGACATTTCTTACCATTTCATATGCATCATCATAAGCTTGGAGATGGCAGTGTTTAGTCCCTTGTTATTTCTACAAAGTCTCTTATTTTCTTTTTTCAATCGTTGAGATTTTAAAAGTAAAAACCTACTTCTATTTTCTATAAGCACATTCAAATTTACAATTTCTTTTTGCTGCCAGACATTGAATCCAAGGTCTCCTGTGTGCAAGGCAAGCACACTGCCACTGACTATGTGTCTAGTGCCCTGTTAAATTGTTTCACGTAGATTCTTTTGTCAGCCTGGTGGTCTTAAGGACGCAGCTTCCTGGTGTTAAGAGAGAACAACTCAGGTATATTACAGATACACCTAAATTTGCATAAAAAGTTAATTAGCCCACATACATACTCTACTGTGAATAACAGCTTGTCATTTTTTTTAAACTTGCATATGAAATGCTTCTTATTATACTTTGCTGTAAAATTCATCTGGAATCCATTTGGAAATATGTTGGAGGTGGTGATCTCGAGTTCTTTCTCAAATTCCACCTTTCTCAGCGCCTGTGATGACTAAACCCATGACTTACTGTTGTGTGTCTTCCTTCTCCTGGAGTGGGCTTCCTATGTCAGGGCTCAGAAGTATTACTCT
The DNA here is from genome assembly GCA_036184795.1 of Tokudaia tokunoshimensis. Lineage (NCBI taxonomy): Eukaryota > Metazoa > Chordata > Mammalia > Rodentia > Muridae > Tokudaia > Tokudaia tokunoshimensis. Next base: position 11,485,090 of record BTHU01000022.1, read on the forward strand.
TTTCTTACACTGCGTGTTCATTCCTGTGCAAATCCCACACCATTTCCATTACCGTCATTTACAAATGCATTTTAACCTCCAACAAGAACAAACACAATCACTTGCTAATCTCCCGATTCAACGGAGAATCAGAGGAGCATTCGCTCTGCAGGCATGAGGAGCCAACCTTGGAGCCTCCGCATCCTTCTGCGAGGGGCAAAGACAAGCAGATACTAGGTGCCAACTGGCCAGACGGCATGGCTGAAATGGTGAATTCTAAATTCAATGAGTGAGTGATCTTGTCTCAAAGAAGAAAATGAAAGACAGACAGAAAAAGACGTCTGTCATTGACCCCTGACCTTCAGACAGGCAAACATACCCACATCCACAGGTGCATGTGTGCATATGCACACACACAAACTGCATACATAAATACAAAAACTAACTTAAATCAACATATTGGATTCTACGAAAAAATCCCCCCTGATATTTTCTTAATAGGCACGTCATTCACCTACCTTTTTCTAGCCCTCAGAGAACATCATGACCTTGATGAAATTATCCTCATTCTACTAGTGAGATGGGTGGGCTGGGTATAGCTTGGTGACAAGGCAGATGCCTAGTGTACATGAGGTGCTGGTATCGATCCTAACAAAAACAAATCATAATAGTGCAAACGGCAGCTAAGATTGGGAGAAGTCACACAGTCTGTTTCTTTCTTGCAACTCAAATGCTTCAATGTTCAGAATGTTCTGTGAATTGGAAAAAAAAAAGGGCAGGAAAATTGGGGACCTATTTAATCTTAGTAAGCATGCATTGAGCACTTGCTGTATGCCTTGTACCAGGGACAGGGATGGATAAGACACAATGCTTGTTCTGGTGGTCCTCATGTGGATAATCATAGCATGGTACCTTGTGCATTGTAATCTCCAAGAACCGTTCCTTATGTTGTGCTTGCGGACATTCTGTTGTTTGAACTGGGTTTGGCCTAATGCAGGCTTGTGTTCTAATGTTAAGTTGGGTCCCCCAAAAGTGTTTGTGTGTGTGTGTGTCTGTGTCTGTGTTGTGTGTCTATGTGTGTGTGTGTGTGTGTGAGAGAGAGAGAGAGAGAGAGAGAGAGAGAGAGAGAGAGAGAGAGAGAGAGAGAGAACACAGTAAGATACTGAGGGACCCCTGATTGGTAAATAAAGATGCCAGCAGCCAATAGTTGGGGAGCAGAGATGACCTAGGCAGGGCTTAGGTTTCCCCGGCCTTGGGGACCACAAGAAAGAAGAGAGGAGGTGAGAGAGCCACCATGCCTTAGAAGTGTGTACAGGAGAGAGACAAGAGCCACCATGGGGTAGAGAAGCAAGGAGAGCACCCTGGGCTCTATGTCAAGAGACCATGGCCTAGAGGGCTGGCTAATTGGAGTTAAGAGCAGCCAAGATGAAACAGAAATTAGTAAGTAGTATTACTCGGAGCTATTGATGGGAAAGTGGATTCTAACAACAGAGGTTAGGCAGTTGCCCAGCTATTGAGCTGCCTAAGGCGTATTAAAATATAAAGACTGTGTGTGTCTTTCATTCAGGAATATAAACTATTGAGGTGGGTGTTAACCCCTGGCTGAGATTTATTTAAATCTTCACACTATAGTTGTTCTAAGTTATTTACCCTCATCCTCCTTCTGTATTTTCCACAGAAGAATATGAGACTTGACACCTGTCATATCGACTCTGTACGAGAACACCAAGGCACAGAAATGTTAAGTAACTTACCCAAGATGACCAAGTTGCAAAGGGGCCAATCGAACACAAATGACGCCTGACTCAGAGGATGAGCTCAACCCAGGAGCTGGGCTGCTGTGGGGTTGAGCGTAGGAAGCCTATGGGTCCCAGAGGAGCCACCTCATGTAACCAAGGCAGACTCCCTATGGGTGGCTTGAGTCTTAAATTCTCAGGACTGCAGTGGGCAGAATAGACAGAAAGAATGGTTTCCAGGCCTCAAGACCTCCTAGTGCAAAGCTATAGGTAGGTAGAGAGACTCAGGACGCATCAGGGGTACAGATAGAAGAATATCAATGTGATTGCTAGCGGTTACTGGGTGCCCATTCAAGGTTAGGTGCCCCGCACCCCTGGGCTTTTTGAGTATAGTAACTGTCAGCTGCCTGACAAAATGGGTATTAGCTCACTTTATAGATCACAAAAGTTGGGCGCTGAAGACTGAAGGCACTTCACACTGACATACAGGCCGTAAGCAGCACAGCCAGAAATGTACATGGAGAAGGACACATGAAAAAGAAAATTCAAGAACCATCCTGAGTTGTAATGTGTAAAACAAGAGAATCATCACAGGGTGTGGGCCAGCAGTCCCAGTTGGATTTACAATGAGCCTGAGCAACAGACTATGTTCACCCTATCTATGTCCTTAACCGGGAAGATTGTGTGCTCCTATGGTCTGTCTCATCTGAACACCATGACTAACCCACTGAGGTGGGTGTCATTCTTCCCATTTTACAGATGAGAAGATGAAGGCTAGATAAGGAGAGAAGTGAGTTTGTTATCAGTAGAGAGTGGGAGAGGCAGAATTAGAACTGGTGTACCTGGCATGGAAGGCCAGTTGTCCTACCTCAGTGGATGAAATCATACACACACACACACACACACACACACACACACACACACACACCAGTGAGTTTCAATTCTCACCTGTGAAAGAGCAAGGGTTCCCCAGACACCAAGAGAGGTCACCTCCTGATAGTAATTAAAATGGAGAGCTGAAAGAAGATGAACCAACAGAAAGCATTCCTGGCATTCTTGCCCACGGCAGCGACAATATTAACTTTCATTTGGGGACATCAATGGGGAACAGCGTCGGTTTGCAAAACCCCCTCAGTTCTCCCCCCTCTGTGCTGGGAAAGCTCTGTCCTCCGTGTCCAGTGTCCAAATACCCATGGCTTGGGCAGGTACACTGAAAGGCTGGCCCTAGACCCCGGCTACCGTATGAGCACTACCCATCTGGAATCCATTTGGGCACCAAAGGGCCATGATCATTTGTGATCCTGAGAACACACCCCAGAGGCAGTTCACTAGGGACTTTAAAGACAAACCAAAAAGAGCCAGTCTGAGTCAACTATGTAAACACATAAAAAGTTTGCATGAGAGCAGTAGGGAAGAAAAGCCAGAGAGACCCGGAGGAAGCCTGCTGCAGGGAAAAGGTGCTGGGGTCTGCTGGACGCCGGGACTAAGATTCAACTTGCAGGATGAAGTCATTGGTCCAAGTGACTGAGATAGGCTTCGCCAAGCAGCTGAGGCTCCTCAGACGGACAGTGTAAATATGTTTGTCAAAATCAACACGATTTCAGTGAATGTGTATATTTACTTGGATCCAGCCAGACCCAGATATGAGCAAACAAGTCAACTGAGGGGTAAACACATGAAAATTCCATCTTTTTTTCCCCCAAAGAAACACAAATGAAAATTTGCTGTTCTATGTTGAACAACATTAGTAGAAGTGATAATACAAAAGGCTAGTAAGATACGTGAAGAAGCGGGAGTACATCAGCCTGGCTGCTGGTCAGGTGAAGTTAGGCTGGCCTGGTTGAAAAGTATCTTGGTAATATATCACAAATGTCACTCAGGTTCCCTCAGGCTTTGACCTCAGTGCTAATAAACATTTGGTGAAGGCCAGAAACCATTAAGACAGACACCACTTCGGCAACAGTCAGGACTCCTCCTCCTCCTCCTCCTCCTCATTATTATTATTATTATTATTATTATTATTATTATTATTATTATCCTCTTCTTTTCTCCTCCTCTTCTTCCTCTTCTTCCTCCTCCCCCTCCTCCTCTTCTTCTTCTAAGATACTGACATAGGCTTTTGCATCTACAATCAAAAACATTACATGTAGTCACAGAAAAGCATCTTTGCTAGAATGTCAAAGGAATAGCTTAAGGAATAATATCGGAGCTATGCTTGAAATGATGGAAATACGCATCTGCAAATAGACAGAAACAAAAAAGAAACAGACCAAAATGAGACCAGTCAGGCTATTTGGATGGTGGCTAATGTCTGGTGTTTCAGTGGATACAATATTTGTATAAGAGAGGGAAAAAAACATGCTCGTAAAAATGACTGTGCCGTGATTGTATCAAGGGTCAAATTCCTCAAGTGCTAAAGCTCTACTCAGAACCTCAGTGAAGCCCCACTAACTCTTCAAACGACCACTGTGAGACCATCGAATGTTCCAATAACAGTAACAAGAGGCCAGCAAGTCAATGGGACTTCCAATTTTACCGAGTTAACTCCCAGGACATAACAAGCATTAAGACGATCTGGCCCAACAAGACCAAATATAGAAGAGACCGACCAAGTCACATCGCACTGCCAACCTAGTATGGGCAATCACAGCCTGCAACCTACAGCTGGCTTTTCCTTCTGGAAAACACAAGTGCAGAGGGCTGGCTGGCCGTGGAGCACAGGAGAGAAGGCGGCTCAGGCACCAGGTTAGAAGCTGACCTTCCCTCTGCCATGTTCCCTTAAGGACCTTTGCTAGTGGAAGAGGCAGTGTGCTCACTTTGCCAGCATAGGTTCAGAACTGAATGTATCTGTCATTCTTACCACGCCCAAAGCTAAAGCCTACCTGGGTTAGCTCTCCCTCTGAAACATGTCATTTTGATAGCTTACGTTTTGAAGCTAAATCCAACACTCAGATATAGATTCCATTTCACTGCCCCTATGAGATAGCACTCTCTCTCTCGATACCAAAACGTATGCCCCCAATTAATCCAGAGTCCCTACAACCTCTGTGACCACCACAGGCTTCAGCACACTTACCGCCCCATGGCCACAGTTACACATTACCAGTAAGTTATTCTCTCGATTTCTGGAAGTCAGAAATCAGTTCCCCTAGGCTAAGGTCAAGAATTCAGAGACACCTGCTTGACTTTCTGACTTCATTCCAACATCTTCTGGAACTGCCGACACATCTTAGCCTATGGGCTCATGTCTCAGCCTCCACCTACGTGGCCACAGTTCCTTCTCTTCTGTGCCCAGTCTCCCTCCACCTCGTTATTATAGGACACTGATGGCATTTAAAGCCCACTAAGATAATCTCCTCATCCAAGAGCTGTGATGTCACATCTGCGAACTCCTTACCAAATAAGGCAGGGTTTCCTGGTTCTGGGATTTGAAATATAGATAGATGGACTAGGGGAGGAGGGGTGATATAGTACAAGTCAAAGACAGAATTGATTTTGTGTTTCCTACAAGTGGCGCATGAGTCTCTTCTGTTCCCAAGAAACCTCTTGAGGCATATAAGCTCACCCGCTCACCCGCTCACCCAACCTCTTTTCATCATTGTGTCCTCATGACCAGGCTGCTTTGGGAACTGGGGATGTAGGCATGAGTAAGGCTAGCCTTGCCCTTGAGTATTTTAGAACTGAGGATGGAATGACAGTTAAAAAAACAACAATAATTTGGTATCCACTGTGCCAAAATAAAGTTAAGACAAAGACAGCTGACTAGCTGCAAGGAAATCCAGAAATGGTCACCATGACTGTGGTCGTTTCGGAAGCGTGTATCAAACAGGCCGGGGAGGCACAGGAGACACTTTCACATGACCTGGAAGACCACTAGGGAATGAGACAAAAGCAAATAGCATGTAGCCCACAGCAAATGGAAGAGAGGGCTAGCGGGCTAGCCAGTGGAGGCTGGCTCTGAAGGTTTTATATGTCTTATGTAGGGGACCTTACAGTCAGGTGACCTGAAACCTGTGCCTACATGGAACTCCGAGCAAAAACACAGACCATCAAAAGATGACCCCTTCTCCTAACAGAGAACTCTTGTCACCACCAGCAGCTAGGAGTGGAGGGTTCATTCTGATGGTTGAAAGTAATGACCCCCTAAAAGACAGGGCACCTATATTATTGAAAATAATGCCCCCCCCCCAAGACAGGGCACCTATAGGACGCCACAGAAGAACCTCTGTGTAGGAGTCTTACAGAAGAAGTTTTCCAAGTTGACAATATGGTCATAGTCACTTGCCAGAGAGCACACAGGCTGTTTCCCTGGAATGAGTTCCAGGCAGTTCCCAGTGACACCTCAAGGCCACCTATAGGAATCTGTTTCCCATCGCTGGGATAAGTGTCCACAGGCTGAGTGCTTATGAGAAAGAGGTGGATACACTTCATGGTTCGGGAGACCGAAAACCTGAGACTGGCTTGCCACAACCCTTTGGTTGTCTCACACTGGACAGATTGGTAATGAAGAGAGTCTGTAGCGTGAGGAGACCACAAGGCAAGCCCAGGAAGCCAGAAGCAAACAGACCAGCCTAGCTCTTTTACAAAAAACCTGTTCTTTAAGACAAGTTCTCACTATAGAGTCCAGGTTGTCCTCGACCCTGAGATCCTCCTGCCTCAAGAGCTTAGATTACAGAGAATCGTCGTATTATACTCAGCTGCAAACCATTCTGAAGTTCAGCCCACAAAACAGGCATTAATTCCGTCTGAAGGCAAGGCCCCCGGAGACCCAATACCTCCACTGAGACCCAATACCTCCACTGAGCCCCGTCTCTTACAAGTTCTATCATATCTCAATAATGTCTCAGTGGGGACCAAGCCTGCATCACATCCAAGTCATAAGGCCTCCTTTCTCTCTGATCATCACACCCACGGCTTAACTCTGAATAAATTCCACAGCTCCAGGACGGGACCATACAAATTATGGACATGACTTTATGGACAAACTCTCGGGTCATGACCTAGGATTTCAGTGCTCCTCCAAGTTTGTCACTGTGCCTCCCTGTAGAAGCCGGGAGAGTAGCAGGGTGTGGAGGCTCTTATCTGTAATCTCAGCACTTTAGAGGAGAAAGTAAGAGGATGACCGTGAGTTCAAGGCCAGCCTGGGGCACCCAGTGAGGACTTAAAGAAGGAAAGGAGGAGAAGTAGAAGGAGAAAGAAGGAGAGGAGAACAAGACGGAAAAACAAAAACAACAGTATCACCTGCAAGCTAATAGCTTTCTTCTTTCATCTCCTCAGAACATGTATGGCATTTCTGCTTGTGGTAGGAAATGCTGTACGAGTCTCTTCTTGCCAAGCCAGCCAGGTCTTGGTGCCTAGGCTGTGTCTCTCAGACATAACCCAGTCCAAGACATAAATATCAATTGAAATACACAATGCCTATGGCCAAAATTGTCAAACACGTGTTCGTACTATGAGGATGACTGGCCCTAGAGTCCTTCTGGCTATCAGTCATATGATTGGTCAGAGCCAAGTCTCCACTCTTCTGGAAATCCCACAGGCTATCATGCTTCCACTAAACGGATGCAAACAGGGAGTGAGGGGGGGAGGGGGGGAGAGCAACAGCCCAGAAACCGCCAGGCTGAGCAGACCTGCGCCAGCTGCTTTTTATATTCCTTGACTCAACACCACAGGCCAGAGCTTGCAGGTAGGCCTGAGAAAATCAAGGTTCCGAGAGGGGAAGTGACTTGTCCAAGGCCACAGGCCACGCGCAGCTGGCCCATTTGACAACCCCCTCCCACATCCTACTCCACCTACCGATTTGTCGGCTGGCAGAGAGGCTGTGCATCTGTGTGTGCACATGTATAGATGCATGTGTTTGTATGTGGATACATTATCTTCTCAGGCTCACCGCTTCTCTCCGGCTGACAGGTAGACTGGCTCCAGGAGCCAGGGCTGCCTGGGTGATACCTCACATTCCCTGTGCATCCTGGGAGTTCACTGTAGTGGAGAGCTTGCTGTGTTTTCCAGAATATACATCTGCTTTGCTTTCCTGCCTGGACTAAGGAGACTGGGGTTGTAGGAAATGTCCCATCTCTCTAAGTACTGTCATTTGTCAGGATTGTGTAGATGACCCGTCACAGCTGCTCCGCGGCCATGTGTGCACTGTCATATCCAGCAAACACTGTATCACTGCAGATGTCCACTACTTCGGGCTCCTGTGATCTTTTCAGCCCTTCTTCCCCTGTGATCTCTGAGCCTTGGGAGGGTGTGTGTGTGTGATATGTGGGGCCCATTTAGAACTGAGCAGTCTGCATTACTTATTTCTGCCCATTGACCAAGTCAAAGTCTCTGTATTAATCACTGTCCACTACAAGAAGAAGCTTCTCAGCTGATACGCTTTTGGGTATAAAGATAAGAACTGAGAGAACAATTGATTATTATCTCCATTTGGCAAATAGTAGTGTTAGGCTCTTCCTTGGAGCTTATCCCATAGCCAGTCTTGGAGTTTTGGACCAGTTAGTAACAGCAACCAATAGTTCCGCCTTCTGGAATGGGCTTTTAAATCTAATCAGAAAGTGGTTGGTTACTTCCATAACAGTTGGATCATTGTAGCACTAGTGGGCGTGTCTTGCCTGTCCAGTCATTAATCTAGGTCACAGAATTCACCGGGTAGAATGGCTGATGGCTCTTTTACCCCATTAGCCTGCCTAGAAGATCCCAACACTATGAGGAGAGATAGTAGCTTCCAGTCCATGTCCTATAACGCATGTAGTGTCTTCAGCGGTAGGGGGTCTTTCCGTAGATTTCTGGAGGGGAACCAAGAGCATCAATCTCTATAGAAAATGCTGGTCTGGATGATTCCTGTGATTAAAAAATAAGTAAATCTCAATAAAGCACAACAGTTTTGTTCATAATAGGTGGGCTTTTAGAGAGGCGACCATGTTGTCCATTCTTTAGAATGGACCTACAGACTGGGTATTGTATGAAACACAGGGATCCATTGCCCGAGGTTATGCAGGCCGAAGGCTAGAAGCCAGCTCATGTTGAAGGGTTCACAACTTAATGGGGAGACCTATGTGAGTATGCACAGGCTTCGGTGGCAGGTGGCTTGGATAGTAATCTTGAGTCTACTAACAGGTTTTGCAGCTTTTGCATAATTGGGTCAACCCCTCAGAGCCTCTTGTAAGTGGCAATAACAACAACAATAATAATAATAATTCTTCACAGCATTGTCATGAAGATTGACCAGTGATGAGCTCAGGATTTAATCAGTTCAGCGCTAAGTGATTCTTAGTTCTTAGTAAGTGCTAATTAACTGCTGGCTGTTAATATCATTAAATAATTATACATGTAACTACCTAATTATGATCTTAAGGATGGCCAAAGGAGGCAAAGGAGAATAGAGTGAGTTCTAAAAATAGCTAACCAGGAGCTGATCTACTTAAGAGTCAGGAGAGTCTCTGGGAGGCTGGCTGGGGGGGATGGCAGTAGAGAGAGTTAGTGAGGATGGAGATGAGTTAAGACAACGTAGCCTGGGAGACCTGGGTCCTGGGTAGATGTGCGGTGGATCTACAGCAGCAAAAGCCCAAGAGGAGAGAGAAGTCAAAGTCACACACCACGGTCTCCATATTGCTAGTCTCTGACAGTAGGAAGAGCGTTTCCGCAGGGGAAGGCTTCCGTCTTCAATTTGTCGAAGTATTTGCTTCTCTTCCACACTAATGCTATAGCAGCCAGTTCTACCGACTTTTTACAAAGACATTGATCAATTCAAAGCCAAACAGCTTCACCTGACATTTGGTGATGGTTCTGCTTGCCATCCACGACTGGCTGTGCCCTTAACAAATATGGCAAAGCCCTGGTGAGTCAGAGCGGTTGGCATCACGCTGTGTAATATGAATGAGGAAGTGCGGGGAAACAATGGTGTCGAACTGGGCTTTCTCACACTGAGACGCAGCCAAGGCAACAGGAAGGTCCAGAAAGAGAACCTACATTCTTTGGGCCACACTTACCTCCATTCCCTATCTTGGCCGCACTAGAACTTTTTCATGGGTCCCTAATAGCAAGAGACTTTGACTGGTTACCTAGGAGGAGTGCAGGGGAAAGGGGGCGGGGGGGGGCTCGGGGGGAGGTCACCATCCTCCAGTGAGGACCTGGGGACAGAAAGCCAAATGCAGTCTGCATCGTCAGACATAACCTTCAGTCTGCTATGCAAATGGCAGCCTTGCGGCCCTCTGCAGTGCAAGTGCTTTCCCTGTGCTTTTAAATTTTCTCCATTTTATGTATGCAAATACACGCTTGTGTTCCTTATAGAAACCGTAGATTACAATAAAGAGGGAAAGAGGAGGAGGGAAGGAGAGAAGAACAAGAGGTAGGAAATAAGAGAAAGGCTGAGAGGAAGGGAGGGAAGGAAGAAAGGAAAGGAAGAGAGGAAAAGAGGGGAAAATGAAGAGAGGGAACCGGGAAGAGGAAGGCAGGCCCAGCTGTAGCACTGTCGGGCACCACTGTGCCCTTCTCTGGCATCCTTGCCCATCACAAGGTGGGCAATCCCCTCTTCCTGTGAATGGCTGAAACACACACATCTGTCTCAGTATGCTTTACTCACGAGTAGACCGTAACTTACTTATCGAGAGTTTTATTTTGAGTTTTCATATTCTTTCTAAAATTCTCCTAAAAGAAATAAGACTGAGGGGCCTGGAGAAGTGGCTCATGGTTAAGAGCATTGCTTGGTCTTGTAGATGACCCAGGATCCTAAGCACCCACATGGTGACCACAGCTGTCTTTAATTTCAGTCCCTGGGAAGCCAGGGTCTCCTTCTGACCTCCACGGGCACCAGGCACGCCTGTTGTATATATACATGCAGGCAAATACTCATACACATAAAATAATAAATAAATAACCCTCCCAATTAAGAATTAATGCTAAGAAGCAAAGTATTAGGATTTGGGGTTTTGGCAATACATGGATTGGCATCTCATGTCACGTCATGATCATGTCCTGATCAGCCAGCTTGGTATCACACCCAAGAGGACACTCTGAGAGTAAGAAGAACAAAATGTAAGACATTTTACAGATACAGCACATAAAGGACATACACATTACATTTGTGAGCTTACAGTTTATAGAGGATTAGAGACTTAAAAAAAAAGCGCCAACTGCTCAGACAGAAGGTGACAGAACACGGATCTGTGCTGTGAGGGTATAGGAGCCCCTCCGTCCAGAGCTGTTCTCTTCTGGAATGGCTGTGCTGTTTTATCCACACTGGTGCTTTCTGTGCCTCCAAACCTGAAGAGCAGATCCTGACTAAGCTGATATAACTTTTCTCCTCTTTCAACGGTGTGGGATTGGTGAGTCTACAGGATTAAAAAGGACCTCCCTTCCCTGGGCGCATTTGATCCTGATTAGGCACCTCTGTCTGGTGCTGCTGCTCTGAGGACTCTGATCTCTCCAACAGCACAGCAGCCTGGCCCCAGCCCTCCTCCCGAAGAAGAGTGTAATAGCATCTGAATGAGCTCCAAAGCACTGCCTCACATTCGGGGCTAGAATGGGCATGCTCCCTGCTAACTGAGACAACTCCATAAACAAGCAACCAAGGTGGCAGATTCATGCACATAATATCCTCATTAGCCCCTTTGAATTACGGTTATGTTTTCCCATTTGGATTTTTTTACCAACAGATGATGGAAGTCTTAATATGCCAATAAAACTACATCTGAAGAGATTCAGAGGGAGAGCTCAAAGCCCTTAATAAACACAAGCTCATTTATCCTCTCTCATCCCAAGAGACGGGCAGCTGCCTCATTAGCCCATTACACACAAGAGAAACTGAGACCGGCCAGGAGATAAAAAAGTTTGCAGCCGTCACAGGAGCAAAGACTTTATTGGGACTTCTGTTGAGCTCACTAAACCTGCTGGGAAGGGGAAGGAATGAGAACAGGAAGTAATCCCGTTTGTGGTAGGCATTTGCTCATCATCATCCAGTGACTAACCGGCATCCCATCGGAAGACCACCAAGCTCCAGGCAGTTAAAAATGCATGAGCACTGGAAGAGGTATATGAAAAACGTCAAATGGGACAGGGAAATCTCTAGACTTGGGCTTTTAGGAACATGGTCAGCGTTGGCCATTGTGACTCAGTGAATTCTAGGACTCAGGAAGTGCCTTGCTCCAAGATCCCACCCCTTCCGGCTTCGGAGGAGGGGAGGGGAAAGGAGCCTGTTCCTTCGGGTTAGTCTTACCGTGGTTATGTTGACATTGTGTTTTCGCTGCGTTTGGTTCATTCTAAGGTTTTGTTTTTTTGGTTTTTTTTTTCATCAGCTCATGGAGAAACACACAAAGGAAAGAAAACAGTGACTGCCAAGGTCTGGTGTAAGCTTTGACACAACTACAGGCAACACAGGCTTCAAGCACCTATGTAAACTGATCATCTCCAGTTACTTGGTATTCATCTATAGAAGTTTTCAATTATGTATGACTAATTTTGGACAAACTCATTATTTAAAGCAATTTGTCTCCTGAGAGAGGCAACACCTTCCTCTTCCTGCAAGTGGGTGGGGGAGAGCGCCAGTCCCCATGCGCGGGCTTGACTTATTAAGCGGTCACAAGAGTTCAAAAGAGAAAAATAATGAACAGGTAAATCATCACACATAAAAAAAATTCCTCCTCTATATTATCAAAATACAAATTAATTATAGATAAGATCAAACGAGTTCCCTTTAATAGATGGTCTTCCCAGAGAAGGTAATGAACAAGGCGCCTGGCCTGTGGGAAGGAAGTTAAAGGATGTGTAAAGAGATCCTTATTGGAGACACAGTTCCTGCCCTCTGAAGTATTCTGGGACATGCAAATACAGATTCTCTATTGTACTAGATGCTAGCTAACTCTCCTGTGATCTCAGCCCCCTTCTTGGTATAGGGAGGGAGAGTGGATACCACTTTCAATACATTGATCAAATCTCCATCTTCCTGTGCAATCAACAGGGCAAGAAGCTGACAGCCAACCATCTTGCCACCAGAGCTTGGCAAAGGTGTAAGCACCGCCGCCATGGCCTTAACAGGGCTTTCATTCTCGATCTTCCAAGCAAGAACCCCGGCTGAAGTAAGCCTGTGATTCATCACCCTTGGGTGGGTTCGAAAGAGAAGCGAGAGTGGGCCTCCCGTCCCCACCCCCGCCCCCAATCCTTTCTCGGCTGTATGTAATGTTAATATTCACATGACAGCAAACATTTTCAAAATAATAGTCCTATATACTTAAGGTTAATCAGAACGGGCGCCATCCAACTTGCCAAGGTAGCAATTTTCCTTCATTAAAGCCAAATCAAGAAAGAGAACTTGGAGATTCCTTAGGGCTAATTACAAGGTGTTAATAATAACAATATAATGGCAGCAATTTTCCAGCTTTGCTCAAACCCATAATCTGCCTGAGTGCCTCATAGGATTGTCTGTGAGTTTATATAAAGCTAAGTGTTAGTCCAAAAAAACTGTTTTCAGTAATTTCATTTTTACATCATGTCTCTCCTGAGTGTTTATGATGATGCGGTCATCGCTGGTAAAGAAGGGGCTCTTAGGTGGAAGATCAAGTAGCAACTTGACACTTATAGGGCCCTTCATTTCCCTTGAAGTACATCCTGGGAAGGGGAGTGAGTCCAAAGCCGTGAACTTGGTGGCCTCCCATTGCCCAGGAACTTCAGAGAGTGTAGACACAGACACATCCCTCCTGATGCCACAGGCCATTCCTTCACCATGATCCAGTGACAGGAAAAAGGGCTGCTGTATGCAATTAGTGAAGGGAGTTTGGGGCAGCCATCTTTGTACAAACAGGTGGCATGCCACGGTGCTTCTGCAAGGTGCCATGTCTAGCTCGTGGAGTCTGCAGACAGGAGCAATTTGTCTCTGAGAAGATCACGAGGGCTCACCTCGATCGGCAGAATGTCCTCTTCACTGACCAGGTCTCTGATAGAACAGTTACCCAAGTCGTCTCTTCTCAGCATTTGAACTCAGTCCATAATCCTTAATTCTCCTCCAGACTCAAAACCACAGTAGTCTGGGGATGGGGCAGGGTGGCTGGAAGGGACCGTGTTTGCCTGGCATGGGCAAAGGCCCTGGGGTCCATCAACGACACCACAAAGACATAGGAACACAACCACTGGGTGGAAATGGCTGAAAACCCAGCTGATTGGAGGCTGCTGTTTTTATTCTTTCTATTCCTTTATTTAACTCATCTTAAAGCCCTCAAATGAATATACACTCATTTAGAAGAGACAGACGTTTTTTAAAAGAGGGCCAGACACTCAGCATCTTACACTGCCCAGGGGGGAATTCCTCCTTAGTTTTTGGACAGGAAAGAACAAAATTGCCTGGTATTGCCTAGTTAGGGTCTGAAGCCAGTTTTTTACAACCAGTTTCTAAATCTAACCATAAAAGCTGCTGATGGAAACGTTGAAATGACTCGAACTCGTGTGGTTTCACTGACTTCGTAAGGATGCCCAGGAGACGCATCAAACCAAAGAAATGATAATTTGTCCTAATTGGGTTCGAACCACAGATAAACATGCACCATCTGGAGTTCTTCTCTTTGGAAGCTGAGAGCCAGACAGCAGCATCCGCACTGCTTGGGTGTGAGACGTTATTCCCTGACTGGGATAGGAGGTACAAGAGAAAGGGGCTGCTATGGCCTTGTCGCCTTCTCTCCTAGCAACAGTAAGAGCCCTTTATGATGAAGCTCTCCATACTCAGATGAGATCACCCCATCACTGGACACGACTTGACCGTAAAACTCAGTGTCCGGATTGACCATAGAGGTCTGCTTGTCTGAGCATGCTTAAACAGGCATGATCCAGCGAGAACAATGGGCTTACTAAGATCACAATGAAGCCAAAAGCAATAGCACATGCTGTATGTGATAGCACAGTGCTCAGAATGCTGGAGTAGGAGGGTCACGAGTTCAAAGCCAGCCTGAGCATTCGTGCCAGAAAGCAAAGAAATTGAGTTAACACATATTAAGAAAGGGGCCAATTTCCCCCCTCCAGTTATAAAGTACCTTTCCTTATTGAAATAGCTTCTAAGGCAGCTAACTGCCTCTAGTAGCCATCTCCTATCCAACTTATTAACAGAGCACTGATTTTGAGTAGCAATATGCCCCTCCCCAAAGGCTAAACCATGAATGATCTAAACCAGGAGAGGACAAATGGCTACCCCGGGACAAATTCAGCCCACTGTCTAGCATCTGCATGACCCAAGAGTCAAAAATCAAAGAGTACTTATAAAACACTAAAATGATACAAAAGCTCTATTGCCAGGCCCTCGGGTTTTATTAGTGGATGATCAAGCTGGGGGCTTCTAGCCCTGGAGGCAGAAATGCCTCCAGCAAATTGACCTGTGGAGTAGAAACCAAGTTACTTGTTTTGCAAACGCAATGAGGAGGCCAGGATGGGTAGCCATTTCAGACACTCCTGTTCCACAAAGGAAAGAAACCGGAAGAGAAAAGCAAATCGCAAGCCCCCACTTCGTGGCCGTGCCCACTGCCCTTGCAGTCCTGTGGTGCCATCAGTCCCCTCAGGTGTGTCTTCCTGTAGAGTCCTGGCTCTAACAACCTTCTATCACTCCCATTCTCTGACTGATGGTGCTGTCTGGAACTGTTCATCCAAAGAACCCTGCGGCTCTTGCTGCAAGTCAGACAAGAGGGTTCCCCACTGGCCTTCAAGTCCCTTCTCTGTGTGCCTGACTTCTGAGCGCTTGAAGCACAAACTAGAGAAAGGTTAGCTGCCCCCTTGTCTTTCTCTTCAGAGTATGTTTATTGTCAGCAAAACTAACTTCCCATGTCCGAATAGCATCGCTTAGCATCTAGATGCGCTGATATCTCAAGCCATTGTTCCATTTTTTTATTTTATTATTTTTTTTATTTTTTTGGCTTGATAGTTCTTCCCTCCCCTTTTTTTTCCTCTCTCATTTTTTCACTGTGAGGAAACACAAGATAAAATAAGGCACCTTTACACTTGGCTAAGGAATAGCTCCAACTGAATATTCAAACTTCTCCTTAGAAGCTCCTTTTACTTCATGAAAATAATTCTCTTTTTCTCCACTTTTCAAAAGCGCATTCCTCGTTTCTACCTGAATCCCTACCAGAAGTGTAATTATTGATTAACGTCCTCATTTTTGACTTGGGTCTGCGTGGCTTGTTTCCCAGAGATGGCCCATCTTTACTCTGTGGGTCTCTTCTTCCTTCTGAGTTCTGATTGCCACATTTTGGCTCACTCTAGCTGTGAGTTCTTCAGCTTACTTTCATTATTCAATAAGTTGTTTAAAAGTACACACAATATTATGAATTTGTCATCTCCTGTTTCAATAAATTGCTTGCCTTCATACTCAGATGTATTTCATTTTAGTTTATCCTTTCCAAAAAAAAAAAAAATTCTTAGATTCATTAGACTTTCACAGTATAAGGGAGAAAAAGAAGTTCAGAATCCCAGTGTCAAACAACAAATGTTGCTAGGATTCAAACCACTCCCATCAGCTCTCCAGTTCCAGGCAGCTTGCACAACTGCAAAGTTCCCAACTCACATTCAGGTCAAAACAGACCTCATGTCTAACTTCGGGGACATGGAACTGAGACTGTTTCAGTTCATTTTCCGTTGCTATAGCAAAATGTTGAGACAGGGTGGTTTAGAGAGAATATGAGGTCTTTTTAGTTCCTGGATCCTGAGGATGAGAATCTGTGGGGACCATGCCAGCCTTTGTTTGGCTTCTGGGGCTAGCCTCGAGCTCAGCCATGGCATGGAGACCAGCAGAAGGGCAAGTGAGCCCAAGCACACAACGAGGTTCAGCATCAGCAATGAAGAGGCCAGGCTTGGCTTATCGGAGCCTGCTCTCAGCGGCTAGAGTCATCAAGGTCCCTCTTAAAGACCTAATTGCCATTTAGAGGTCACCTTCCTGTCAACACTGTTACTTGGGACCACATTCCAGCGTGAGTTTCAGAGGAGAATGTCTTCAGCTCACAGCAGCGTCCCCACAACCCAATTCGGGGAGCTGGAAATCCCTCTCCACCTCACGCCGATCGCAGTCTAGTGTGTGTTGTTTTTATTCGTTTACTTTTGAGACATGGATCCTAGACTAGCCTCCACCTTCTAGGTTACAAAGTAGGACCTTGAACTCCGGATCCTCCTGCCTCCTCCTGTGTTGGAATTTCAGTTGCAAGTACCCATGAACTGCTTATGCGGTGCTGGGGTCCCAAACCAGGGCTTCCCAAATGCTAGGCCGGCAGTCTGCTCACTGAGCTGCGTGCCCGGTCCCAATCACATGATTACACAGGGTAATCATATTTGGGGAGAGGGGATATTTAGCACATCTCTTTATTTATTCCATACTTCATATTTTTATTTATGTTGTGCCAGGACTCACTCTCTCTCTCTCTCTCTCTCTCTCTCTCTCTCTCTCTCTCTCTCTCTCCCTCTCTCCCTCTCTCCTCTCTCCCTCCCTCCCTCCCTTTTTTCATCCCTTCCTCCTCTCCCCTCTCTCCATGTCACTGCACTATGGCAGTATTCACTGACAGCCTTTAATGCCCTCTTATTCCCATGCCATCCCCTGAATCTCCTTATTTTAGCATTTACAGAGCTTGACACACCCCAAAATAAATTTACCCATTTACCCCTTCCTATTTCCCCATCAGATAGAAGCCTCCAAACTAGGAGGATTCTGACATGGAAACTTCTAGATCTTTTGGAAAGTTATGCCAAATGATGTTTTGCTGGGGCACATAGGTGAACAGATATCTTGCTAAAGCAAACAGGCGAAAGACTGTTTTCCTGAAGCAGACACAGGTGAGAGGATGTTTGGATGTAGCAGACACATGAAAGAACTCTTGAGGAAGGAGTATAAACATGACCCCACAGACAATGGAAGATAGGCACTGAGCTTTGGTTTGGTTTTCTCTGCCTCGCTATTCTTTGCTAAAGACACGGATGTATTGGTTCGCCTTACACAGTATTGTTGAACTCAACTTGTGATTACGCCACCATTGAGAGATACCCAAGAGCTGTTCGTGAGGTTCCAGTGGCAGCCTGCCACTTCTGCGGGCCTCTCCTCAGGCCAGTTGTTGAGCCTGGCAGTTTTGTTCAGGATCGAATTAAAGCTGCCTGGTGTCTGCTTGCAGAAAGGATTGGACTCCGGCTGCTGTTTCATTCCTGGTGTCTGCAGCTGCTAAGTGGTGTTTGGTGTTTGCTACGGGACTGAACTGCTGCCCAAGAGGACCAAGCTCACCCCCAAAGAACTATTGCTGGACAGGTCCCCTTCCCCCACACCCTAATAGCTTTTCTCCTCCACTACCTCCGCTGGGTGGTGGGCTAGAGGAGAGGTTGAACCCTTATTAAAAGTAGGTTGCAAAAAATGTGTGCCTACAGGATTCAGTCATGGTTCACTACCGGTGCCCACATCTGGTTCCTGTTCATTCTTGACCTGATCATGTTTGGGAAATGAATGACAGCTTTGCCTTAAAGGTCAGAGCCTGGAGGATGTGTGGACACATCCTCCCCCTCCAGTAGGTGTCAGGGGAGACATAAAGATTCGGAGAGGATAGGTAGCCTTCAGGTACAGAGGTTGATGAGCTTGGGCTGAGGTACCCACAACAGTCAGGAGGGACCAGAGAGAGCGACAGGAGGAAAGGCACGTAGCATGTGACGTGCCTTCTCTCTACATCAGTCATGCTCCTGCCTGTCATCTTATGATGCTGCAGGAAGCCCTGGCCAGGGGCCAGCATCCTGCTCTTAGACCGCCAGCCTCCAGGACTAGAATACATCTATCTGTGTTTGTTCTCAATGACCCAGTGTTGGGTATTTTGTTACAGCAGCAGACCATCTATTCCATCTTCAAACATGTCCCAAATCCCTATTAAATATCTAGCACTCAGACACCAGGAGCCAGGTGCCACTAGCCAGCCGCTTGGAATGGCTGGCCAGAGCAGGGTGTTCGCTTAAATGCCTGCTTTCTGCAAATCTCATTCAGTTCTTACCACTTCAGGATTTTTTTTTTAAGGACAGCAATCTTGCATAGTTCCTAGGATTCATAATTTCCAGAAAACCTAACTAAGTGTTAGAGAGATGGAGAAACTTCTAAAAGCTGTGTGAACAAGAAATAAGACCTAGGTCCGACTTGTTCCAGAGCGCTCTGGCTTTTCATCATAGCCTGCATCGCACGTCTGGCCTGGTTTATTTGGCTTTGGGGTGTATAGTCAAAGCATGCCAGCTCCTCCGTGCTTTCTTCTCTGGGCTTCATGCCCTCTGAGAGTCACTCACCATCTTTCTCTTCCCAACTCACACACGATCCTGACATTGAATCTGTTGTGCTACCTAATTGGTAGCAGCTAGTGTTTTAAGTCATTGCTGGTGAGAACGCCTTTGCTAAAACATATATTCTCCCCGTGGGACTTTGAGAGGAAAAATAAGCAGAGGCAGGGCCACCTCACAGACAGACAGACAGACAGACAGACACACACACACACACACACACACACACACACGTCACTGACGTCAACGCCAGGAGCTCTGTGGCGCTCACTGCATCAGCACCAGCACTGGAAATCAAAGGGAGCTATTTTGGGAGCCGACTTCAGATCATTTTCCCCTTGGAGCCCTCTCAAGGCCAAAAGAGCAAATACTTTATTATGATTAGATTGAAACAATCCCAGAAATTGGTCTGTTTATACACCTTGGCAGAATTTTCGAGAGAGTGTGAGAGTAATTAAATGTTCTTGGCTGAGTGGGTGTGAGGTGTTCCATTTACGCCACCCCAGGGCTACAGGCAGATGACTGGCTGAAAGGGAACCGCACTGGAAAACACAGAGCAGCCAGGCCTGAAAATTCACCCAAGCCCTTGGATGCCCACTTCGGATCTGATGACCCTGGTGGGTCGGCCTCTGGGGTCCAGGCAGTGGATATACGTGGGTTTTCTGCTCACAGTGGACATGTCTACACACACCTTTTGGATCTCATTTCTCCCCTCTGTCTCTCCATTCCTACTTAATACTTTGGAAAGATCCAGAAAGGGGTCACTCTGTCTGTCTTTGGTTCACTCCTCTCAGCTCCCTCCAGTCCAGGCCACTGCTGTGTTAGGGTACTCTTCTGTTGCTTGGATCAAACACCGGAGGAAGCAACTCAAAGGAGGGGAGAGCTATTTGGGCTCGTGGTCATGGAGGTTGGGTCTGGGGTTCAGCTCACTGCAGTCATTGCCTTTGGAACCACAATGTGAAAGAAGATCTGAGTCTGGACAGAGGGCTCAGCAGACTTGCCGTGCTTCCAGAGAATCCCAGTTGGGTTCCCAGCAACCACATCATCAGGTGGCTCACGACTGGTTCCCATGTCTCTACCCTCTGCTGGTACTGTGTTCACGTGCCACACACACACACACACACACACACACACACACACACACACACAATTTTAAAATAATGAAAAGTTGTTTTTAAGTAAAACCATCTTTGCAGAAGGGCATAGATAGAGACAGAAAGTTACTCAATCCTGGCAGCCAGGGGTGAGACGGGGCAAGTGGAAGGAAGGAAGGAAGGAAGGAAGGAAGGAAGGAAGGAAGGAAGGAAGGAAGGAAGAAAAGAAGGGGAGAGGGAGGAGGGAGGGAGGAGAAAAGGGGGGACAGAAATAAAAAGAAATAGACTTTTATGAGGTCATTCCCCAGGAAGCTACAAGGCCTTGCTCCTACAGTCTCCACCACTTTCCAATGCTCCATTAAATGATGAGCATATCAATGGATTGATAGACTGACAAGAACCAAGCCTTCCTAACCCAACACTCTGAGTCCCAGTTCTGAACACTGCCACAGAGAGACCAAGCCTCCCATAGGAAAGCAGGGTTGGCGGCCGGGATGCAGTAGAGACCCAGGCATCTGCTAGGCTCCTCCCTAGCCCTTCTCACCTACATCTCCCCAGGGAGATCACCTTCTTCCATGTTGAAGATCATCCTTCCCTAGTGAGTGTTTCCACTCAGATTGAGGACAAGGTAAATGGAGGAATGGGAACCCTTGAGCTTTGATGCTCCATCAACACCCAAGTCCATGTGACCCGATTTCTCCAGCCCCCCCCTCCATGAAAGTCCCAGAGGATCAAGAACTTTGCTGTGAGATTATGTCGCCTAGCAATCTCCGAAGCTATACTTGTAAAGTCTCACCGACATGACCACCGAAACATGGACTGCACAAGGAGGATGCCAACGGACATGTCGAAGTGTACGAGGAAAAAAAAGCCCATGAGACCTCAGCCATATGCCATACACAAGGAACCTATGGGCAACTGAATAAAGCTGGGAGCGAGAGGCAGTCCTCCCCAGGGGGGAGCACTCCAACTGGCTGCCCAGTGCCAAATGGTCATCCCTGAAAGCATACATACAAGTAAATTAGACAGACTCAACAAGTTATATTTAGGAATATGTATATGTATGCATACACAAATACATACCTGTATGCAATAACAATTAATTAAAAGAGGCCATAACTTGGAAGGAGAGCGGGGCAGCATATATAGGAAGAGTCTGAGGGAGGAAAGGGTTACGATTAAATTAAAATCTCAAGTATAAACCAACAGACAAACCAGCCCAAACCTCACACTTGATCCTTAACACCTCCCCCAAAATGTGTCAGGCAGAGGGGAGCTAGAATCTGCCTGTTGGAGTTCGGCTGTTCAGCCGTTCCCCCAGGCCTTTCCCTCCCCTCTCCGGGGGCCCCTCTGACACTGGCTTTGAACTCCTTTGCCAAGTCACTCATTAGTCTTTAGCAAATTGCTTCGCTGACACTTTCCCGGAGGATGTCTCAAACCCAAACAGCCTATGTGTCTTTTTGTGCCTTTATTAAAGGATCTGGATCAAAGATGAGTTTAATCAGGGTAGGGTTATTTTTTTTTTTTTTTGAGCTTCATTTAAAGCAAATGAGCAAATAATTTTTTGAGTCACCGCTGCTGCCATGACCCAGGAATGAGCAGGCAGGTGGCTTCCACTGAGAAGATGTGGCCCTCTTTCCTGGAAGTAGGACTTTCGTTGGGAAAGCACCTTGTGGAATTTGTGAACTCCATACCACCTCCCAGGCTCCTCCTATGTCATTCTGAAGAGAGAGTGAGAGAGGTTTAATGTTCTGCTTTAATGTCACAAGAGAAAAGGGTACCCAATGCTGTGTCATGAAGGCGTGCACCCCAAAGTCTATACACCAGACTTATTCTCAACTTCATGCTGACGGTACTTGGAGGAGGGGACTTTAGGAGGCAATTAGGATGAGATGAGGTCCTGAGGTGAGGGCCTCTTGAGGGGATTAGTGGCTCTCTATGAAGAGGGACCTGAGCTCGCCTGCCTGCTGCACATCACCCTGACATGCCTACTGCCATGCCTGAGGCAGCAGGAGCCCCTCTGCATGTGCTGAGGGGGTGCCAGGACCATGCTCCTGGATTTCCCAGACTCCACAACCATGACGTGAAAGAAGCTTCTAATCGTTAGAAATTATCTGTAACTAGTGAATTATAACAACAGAAGATGGATTGGGACGTAGTTAAATTTTCTAGGGCAGAATTTGGTGGGTTTGCCATGGGATTCCTTGGCTAATTAAAAATTATTAATTCTGCAGCAGACACTTAAAAGCATCTACTATGCAGCAATCATGGCCATGTATTCTCTTACCTGTTTCTAATGTGACAGAGCAGACATTGCTATCATCCTTGCTATTGCCAGAAATCAACCATCACAGTTATAAGCATGTGGATCAAGCTGTTCACATCTGTGGCGCTCCACGGTCCCACTTTGGATAAGGTCACAAACATCGGATGCTACCCAGGCCTGTTGTCCTTTCTGGTAGCGATACCTTGATTTTGTCCATTTGAACACTCTGTTGTCCTCTTCACAGTTCATAAAGGTTGGGCTCCCCAGGATGGTCCAGTCCAAGCCAATCCTAGCATCCCCTTCCCTTGGACATGGAGACTGTTTCCTAGGCATCACCGAGCTGAGCTAAGTCCTAGAGATGCCATGTCTGTAGCCTGAATTTGCCTTCGCTTTTTAATTATGGCCCCTTTCCTAAGGCAGTTTGAATTGTGTTTCTATAATTAGAACTAAATGAAGGGCTGGCTGGCTGGCAGGGCTGTTAGGCAAGATGGAACAACATGAGAGCGTTCTATACTTCTCTATTTCTTTGGCAGATTTAGCAGAGATTCAAGAACCAGCTTTCCATGGTCCGAATACACTGCCGGCAGTGTGACCCTGGCAGAATTCCTCATCTGCCGCTTCCGTCAAAAAACCAGAAACGAAACGACTCCTCCTTCCCAGTTCACTATGAGGATTACACGCATAAACACGCGTGTGAAATAAACCCACGGCACACACACTTAGAATATGTTAGCACGTATCAAAATCACTGGGGGCCAGGATGCAAACCCTTCCCTGAAAAGCAAAGGCATCTGACCATTTCATGATGGAGCAAAGCAAGCCCTTTAATCCCTCAATATGTGTCCCAGAGGCCAAACAGTGGGTTAACCCTTACTCTTCCCACAAAGGTGATACCATGGTCTCAACTGTCAACTGGAAAATGAATAAGGCGCCCGTGACCTTTGGCTATCCGGATGCAAAAATTACCAGCTCCTCTCCACGTGATATTTCACACATTTCCAATCCCTTTCACCAACTTGGCGTTCCATCTCCATTAAAATTCATATGGTTAGCCATGGGGGCACAGAAAATGTCGTTCCCAAAGGAAGGTATGTAAAGTAACACACGGAGGAAATAATGTCTCTCTTCAAGCTGCCTAGTCTTCCCCATCCACTCCCGGAAGACATCTGCTTCGAATGGCAGCTTTCAGCCCACATGGAAAGCTACATCAGTCTTAACTCGCTGGGCCCTGAGGAGGCTTTGGGGCACCAGATGTGTACCCTTAACAGGGATGGGGGTTCACTGATGAGACAAAAGTACAACCTTCGTAGATGTCAAGGTCCTAGACACATAGCCCCGCAAAGCTCAGAGCTGTGCTGAACAGAACACAGAAACAGTAACCTAAGGCTTTGGACTGCAGCTCATACACGAGTTGGCTATTTCTGTTACTCCCGCGAGCATCTGTGTATGGGAGAGCATCATGAAATGCTAGCCCGAAAAGTCCCATACTCCTCTTGCAAAGGTCTGCTTCTAGTTCACCCTAGAAATTAACTCGTGCAAAATTGACAGAGTCAGCTTTTGAGTTCATCCCAGGAGAAAGGAGCCCATGGCTGGAGAGTCGTCCGTGCATACTAAGCGGCGGGTGGAGTAGAGCAATTATCTGGAGAATCTGATTGAGGTAGACAGCGGGGCAGAGGTCTGGCTTCCTGGCCTCAGGAGCACTGGGCCTACCATGAGCCTGAATTGGACCTCACACCTGGGCCCTTCACAGTGTGTTTCTTCCAAGGGAGGAAAAAAAATGTCTTTCACATCTACCGTGTCGTGGTGTGCATGCAGAAGTCTTAGTAATCTGATTATCATGGCTAGAAACTTCTACCATCTGGGTCCTTGGCTGTGCAGTTTTCACACATTAGGGACTGCTGACTCCAGTCCAGAAAGAAGGAGGTTGACCCAGATTCTCAGCCCAGAGCGCTCTTAGGCAGCGTCTCACATTATAGTTCATTCTGCTTAGGAAAACTATAATATATTAAAAAGTTATAGGTTCCAGAGTGTATTTCTGTCTTACTCCAGACTCTCCTCCTCAAAACAGTCAACATCTGTACCAGCAAGCAGCATGCGCATGCACACACACACACACACACACACACACACACACACACACACACACACTGAGCTATGTCCCTCCTTTCACAGGAACGACGGCATTCTTTAAAAACCGTCCCGCTTCTTTCGCCGTCAAAACCATGTTACTATGGAAACTTGCCAAACCAGTACAAAAGTCTGCAGAGCAGGAGAGCGAATTCCCCAGAGTCCATCTGTCAGCTTCACTAAACGTCCTTTCTTGGTCAGTCCGGTCTACTCTCACCTACTCCAGCCCTCCTCCAAACTATTTTCGACAAATACCAGATAACGTATTATGCTATCTGTTAATAGTTGGGATTATATCTCTGAAAGAAAAAGGTTTTTTTTCCCCCCAAGGGTACATATCATCTTATTATCATACCTCAGGGCAGGAGGCCCCCAGGCCTTGCTTGTCATTACTTTGTTGTGTGCTCACAAAACAAACTTGCCCCTATGAGCGCCACACATGACCAGTTCCCCCACTGATCAGCATTTAGATTGTGGCCAGTGTTTTTACTGCTGTTAAGCTGAACTATGTGACATCAGTACCGACCACGTTGCCCTCACATGCGGTCGTCTGCTGCGGAGAGTGTTGCCGTCTGTGCTCAGATGCACAGCCCAGGTAAGGGTTCGATTACCAAAGGAAGGTTGAGTCCTCTTACTATACTTTCAATTTTTTCAAAGATTTCAGAATGCTGTCAGGTATAATAACTGTGCCTGGGAAGATGGGAAAACTGTTTGGGTTTTAGACAGTATCATGTAGCTGGGGCTGGCCTGGAAACTTCTCTGGCTTTGAACTGGGGGGTCCTTCTACCTCAGTCTGACAGAGCTGAGACTGATGGTATGGGACACCACACTCTGAAAATTTGATTTTTCCTCATTACTCTAGGCTACTTGCATATATATGTATGTGTGTGTGTATATATATACACATATATACATACATACATATGTGCATATATACATATGGATACATGTGTACATACATAAATACAGGTACTTATTTTGGACGACTAGCACCTGCAAGATGGCTCAGCAGATAAAGGCACTTGCCACCAAGCCTGACCACCTGAGTTCAAGGACCAGGACCCATGTGGTAGAAGACAAGAAACAACTTGTGTACGCCACCAAGCCTGACCACCTGAGTTCAAGGACCAGGACCCATGTGGTAGAAGACAAGAAACAGCTTGTGTACATTGCCATTTGACCTCCATATGCACACTCTGGCATGTCTCTTCCCCAACACACACACACACACACACACACACACACACACACACACACACACGCAGATAAACATGTACCTTTTAAGACTTTTTAAATGTGGCAGAAAAGAGGCAACAAAACTCTGTCCCCTCACTTCTGACTGTCCCTGTGATGAATGGCTTTCCAAGCTTTCCCAAAGCTGATCTACTTTGCTGTGAGGATAAGTATGGCCTGTACCTTGTTCTTGTATGATAAATGTTTCCCATGGCTTCTTCCGGTATGACCATGTGCTTTTTCATGTGCCATTTTTATTGGCTATCAAGGAGTCCAAAGCGACATCGCTTCCTCCTTCTCTCCGCAATATCCTTCCAACTTGTGTTCTTTGTCCCGATCAGACAGTCTGTGTCAGTCTGAGTCTAGCTAAGGGGTATGGCTGGCTGCCTGGCTGGCACACATACTGTTACTTCTTCTAATCATAAGTGAGGAAGGTGTGTGAGCACGTGGACATGCAAACTCTCAAATATCTTCATTACCAAAAGCTCTGGAAATAGCCTCCCAGGAGATCTCAGGAGCTTGGATGAGGCATATATGAACTGTTGTTGTGTTTCTGGAAAGGGTGAAGGGGCAGGACACTTGGTGTGTAGATAGCATCCGCCAAGTAAACCCAAAAGAAATCCAGGAAAGAGAAGCTTCTGATCCATAGAAAAACAGACTCATACTCCAGCACAGTGGCGCATACCTAGAATTGCATCAGTACAAAGGCTGGGACAGTAAGGCCAAGATTAGAGGGGAAATCCTGGGATACATAACAAATCTGAGACCAGCCTGGATGTACAAAGCAAGGCCCTGGGTCAAAACCTAAAACAGAGTGGTAGCACATACCTTTAATCACAGCACTTGGGAGGCAGAGGCAGGTGAATTTCTGAGTTTGAGGCCAGCCTTGTCTACAAAGTGAGTTCCAGGACAGCCAGGGCTACACAGAGAAACCCTGTCTCAAAAAACAAACAAAAAAACAAAAAAACTAAAATAGAATAGACCCTCTGCTCAAACCAGCTCCCTAAAAGAGCTGTCTTTCCAAGGAAGTTCTCTGCCTTGGCACTCTCCTAAAGACAGTTGCTATTGCTCCCAACAAGACCTGAGGGAAAATATCAGCTCTGATGCTATGGGAAAAAGAGTCAAAATAAAGAGAAGGAGATGTAGTTCTGAGCTTCAGTGAGAATTACCTACATGATAGACAGTCTTTCCCAAGCACTTTGTATATGATTACAGCAATGAGATTACATATGAACCCAGATTTAATGTCAAACCACGTACAGAAAACACTAGGATACACAAGAGACACAAACCTGAGGGTCCTGGGAACTCTGCCTGTTCTTCTTGGTTGAATCTGCAAAGGAAATATATTGATGCCTTATACATTCCTCCTCAGCCTCCCAAACGTGGCACTGAACAACCTTCTAATGACTCCATTTCTCTGAGATGTTGGGACTATATCTTGCCTCCTCACTGTAAGTCACAATTGTTGAACTCCAATGAACCTGTACCTGGTGCAATAAGCCTTTCCTGAGCATTGACCACATGTCTGTCTCTTAATGGACAATCAGAAACATAATTAATGGACACCTACTAGATGCATGAATTAAGATGTGTCAGCCACTCAGTATGATGGCACAGGTCTTAGAGCCCATCACTCAGGAAGCAGAAGTAGCTGGATCTCTTTAAGGCCAGCCTGCTCTAAATAGCAAGTTCCAGGACACTCAAGGCTAAATAGAGAGACACTGGAACAACATGAAGAAGAGGAGGATGAGGAGAGGTGGGGAGGAATCAACCATTGAAATGAGTCTGGACTGAATGCCTAAGTCCTCCCAATGGGAATTATGAGCTTGGCAGTGTTGGTGTACACTTTTAATGCCAACAATTGAGAGGCAGAGGGAGGTGGCTCTCTCTGAGTTTGAGGCCAGCCTGGTTTAGAGAATGAGTTTCAAGAGAGCCAGGACTACACAGAGAAACCCTGTCTCAAAAAAACTAAAGAAGGAAAAATGGTAAAAGTGATTCCCCAGCCTTCTTTCTGTAGCAGATTTTACTTTGGATCTGATACAGAGTCACCTATGATACTTTTTTAAAATGTGAATTTCTTGAGCCACAACAATCTTGAAGACAGAAATCATAGTGGGTGTGTTAGTTAGGGTTTTACTGATGTAAGCAGACACCATGACCAAGGCAAGTCTTACAAAGGATGACATTTAATTGGGGCTGGCTTACAGGTTCAGATGTCCAGTCCATTATCATCGAGGTGGGAACATGACAGCATCTAAGTAGGCATGGTGTAGGCAGAACTGAGAGTTCTACATCTTCATCTGAAGGCTGCTAGCAGAATACTGGCTTCCAGGCAGCTAGGATAAGGGTCTTATAGCCCACACCCACAGTGACACACTTACTCCAACAACGCCAAACCT
Organism: Tokudaia tokunoshimensis; assembly: GCA_036184795.1. Lineage (NCBI taxonomy): Eukaryota > Metazoa > Chordata > Mammalia > Rodentia > Muridae > Tokudaia > Tokudaia tokunoshimensis. The sequence goes on from BTHU01000022.1 coordinate 11,513,180, forward strand.
ACTTCAATGGGGATACACCTTCTAATAGTGCCAATCCCTGGGCCAAGCTTATACAAACCATCACAGGGGGTATGTCTTGGCATCTTATACTTGAAGAACTACCCCTGAACCCCAAGTAAAGATTATGCATCATGGGCATCAGGCATCAGTGTTTTAGGGCCTAAGATAATCATGGGACTGGAAGAATGTTTTTCAGGTTCTAAAAGACAACCATTTCCAACCAGACTGCTATACCCAGCAAAACTATCATAACTGAAAGGAAAAAATAAAATATTCTGTGCTAAAAATAGATTATAGTGATGACCACGAAGCTGGGTCTACATAAGATACCTGAAGGAAGCCTTCATACTGACAAGGAATGAATCCATCTACAAGGCTAAAGGAAAAAATAAACCAAAAGAGGTTAAGAGTCAAACAAGAGAGGACAAAGAAAACACTAAATACTACAGTAATCAGCAGGATTCAACTCATATCTTTCCATCAGAGCTCTAAATGTGAACAGTTTCAACTCCCCAATAAAGACATAGGCTTTATATTGATCAAAAACTAGAATCCTTCTTTGTTTTACATCCAAGAAATATACCTCATCATGACAGGCGGACACTATCTTAGGATGAAAGACTGGGGAAAGGATGCTCCAAGCAAACGGGGAGAGGAAACAGGGGCGTATCACTGTTCAAATATCTGACAGACATCAAACAGAAATTACAACAGGTAACTTAAGGTCACTACCTACTGACGAAGGAAACAACCCACCAAGAAAACGCTACAATTCTAAACATGTACACATCAAACAAAGGTGTGTCCAACTTTATGAAACAATACTCCTAGAGGCAAGTTCACCGGCAAGCAACAGCACAGCAGTAGAGAAAAACTTCAGTATACCAGCTTCACTAATTGAAACATTGTCCCAACAAAACTACTTAGGGATGACTTAATTAGATGGCATAAAAGATTAAAAGTACTCAACAGACCTCTATAGAACATACTATCTAAACACTGCAGAATAGATACTCCCTCAGGAGCCCATGCAGCTACTGTCTTTAACAGATTATGTATTAAGAAACAAAGCAAACCTTTTTTGTGTTTTTGTTCCTCAAGATAGGAACCCTGGCTGTCCTAAAACTAGCTCTGTAGATCAGGCTGGCCTCAAACTCACAGAGATCCATCTCCCTCTGCCTCCTGAATCCTGGGATGAAAAGTACAAGCTACCACTGCCCAGCTACAAAGCAAGTCCTGACACAGAAAAACAGGGGAAAAAAAACTGAAAGAATTCCAACAGCAAAACAACTCAAAACATGGAGATTAAACAACCTGCTGCTAAGTGGTGAATGGGGTCATTGAATAAAACCAAGAGAGAAATGTAGAAAATACTAGAATCAATCAGGGGCAAACCCCACATACCCAAAATTATGGGATATGATGGAAGTGTCCTAAGAGGGACGTTCATGCCTATACATGCCTATATTTAGAAATCAGAGGATTGGAGCTGAAAGGATGACTCAGCAATTCAAAGTGTATACTGCTCTTACAGAGGAATGTGGTTTAATTCCCAGCACCCACATTAGGCAGCTCACGACCACCTATGATTCCAGCACCATGGACTCTGTTGTCCTCTTCTGGCCTTGAAGGTCAGCTGCAGTCATGAGCATGTACCCACACACAGACAAACATACACAAACACAATGAGAGAGAGAGAGAGAGAGAGAGAGAGAGAGAGAGAGAGAGAGAGAGAGGATGAAGTCAAGCCCTGGAAAAAAGAAAAACAAGTCAAAGCACGAATCAACAGACAGAAAAGAACTCTTTGAGATCAGGGAAGAATGGAGAGCCATGCAAAGAACCATCCAAAGACGAAAAAGACTATAAAATGCTTAGCTGAAACTAACCAAAAGAAAAAAGAAAGAAGACAAAAATCAGTAAAACATAAAGATGAAGCAGGAATCATTTCAGGAGACGCAAACGAAACCCAGAAAATTATTAGGTCATATTTTATAAATACATATTCCACTAAATCAGGGCTCCGAACAACAGCAGATGAGTTTCCAGATACACGTGTTCTGCCAAAATTAAGTCAAGATGACATGGAAAATTGAAGCCAATTGATAGCAAGAAGCAAAATTGAATCAGTAATGAAAAATCACCCAATAGAAGACTAGGCTCAGTGGCTTCAATGGAGAGACTTATCAGACTTCCCAGGAACACTAATACCAACTATCTTAGTCCCGGTTTGCATTCCTGCACAAAACATCATGACCAAGAAGCAAGTGGGGTAGGAAAGGGTTTATTCAGCTTACACTTCCACATTGCTGTTCATCACCAAAGGAAGTCAGGACTTAAGCAGGTCAGGAACTTGGAGGCAGGAGCTGATGCAGAGGCCATGGAGGGTGCTGCTTACTGGCTTTCTTCCCCTGGCTTGCTCAGCTTGCTTTCTGATAGAACCCAGGACCATGGCCCAAGGATGGAACCACCCACAATGGGCCCTCCCACCCTTGATCACTAATTGAGAAAATGCCTTACAGCTGGATCTCATGGAGGCATTTCCTCAAGGGAGGCTCCTTTCTCTGTGATAACTCCAGCCTGTGTCAAGTTGTCACACAAAACACTGTCCTCCGGACAACAAGACATGGCCTTCTTACTCATGAACTCAGAGTGTGACTCTGGCAACCTACACAAGACTGAGACCGGCAACAGTCCAGCATGGTTAGGGGAGGGACTTATAAGCCCCCACCCCCTCCCTGAGATACAATTGGTAGTCAATGGTTCCTCCCGGAGAGGGAGACAGTTTTCACCCACTGCTAAGTTATCTGTGCTCCAGTAAATAGATCAAAATCCTCCATCCATGCCCATGCAAGCAAGCCTAATTAAATTCTGTGGGTCACAAAATAATAATAATAATAATAATAATAATAATAATAATAATAATAATAATAAAGAAAGAAAGAATGAAAAACAACAACAGCAACAAATATCTCAGGCAAGACGAGAAGCCAGTCCACCCAAAGTAAACTAATTATTTTTGGCAAGTGAAGAATTAAAAGCTTTAACTTATTTTACTTTTATTTTGTTTTTCCGAGACAAGGTCTCTTACAGCCAAAACTGACCTTGAACTCCCAATCAGCCAGCCTCACCTTCCCAAGTGGTGAGATTATAAGTATATACCACTCTGCCTGGCTTTATTTAGTCTTTTTCTAATATTGTGGTAAGCAAAGTCCTATTTTTTTTATAGTCAACAAAGAAAGCAAACAAAAATAATAGGGAACCTGGTATGTTTTTAAAAGGATGGAGGGAAGTGCCAAGTCTACAAACGAGGCTGTTGGAAATCCAACAGAAAGCTGCAGCTGGCTTTGGTAGCTCACTCCTGTAAGGCCAGCACTTGGAAGGCAGGAGGATACAAAGGAGTCCTAGGTCAGCCTTATTGACCTAGTGAGCTCCAGGCAATTCGGGACAATATAGTGAAGCCCTATCTCAAAAACAAAGCAAAACAAAATGTAGCTCACAAGAGGAAGCCGGGCCTGGTGAGGTGACTCACTCTCTACTTCAGGCTCCTCTCAGAGGCTGCTCCCCACCCCACCCTCTCTGTAACTCTTTCAGGTTTATCAAAACCAACATCAGATCTTCTCTCCATGAGTAATTTGGGACAGAGGCCCACTCCACAGCTCAACAACTAAAATGCAGTCATCTTCAACAGGTTCTCCCTGCGACACAAAAGCTACTTACTAGGGCTGTTGTAGACCGGCTGCCTACTAACCTGTGAAATGTTACTTGGGGGGGGGGGGGGGAGGAAGAAATCTACCTAATAGGGGTAGAAATTAAATTCAATGAAATTTTAAGTATATAGTTTTGTTGGGTTTTCAAAATACACATAGCAATCAAACCACCACCATCCCCCACTGAAGAGAAGGCTTAATGTTTAAGAGCAAGTGTTGTTCTTACGGAACTGGGTTCTATTCCCAGCACTCACATGACAGCTCACAACCATCTGTAATTGCAGTCTCAGAGGATCCAACCCTCTTTTGACTTTGTGCTGGGCACAACAAACAGGTTGTACAAACACACACACACACACACACACACACATGCGTATACACACATACACACACAGACAAAACATTCATATACTTGTACTCACAAAATAAATAAATCTAAGTTAAAAAAAAAAGTCATCATCAATACTTAGAACATTTCTACTCCCCCAGAGTAGCCTGCCCGTTCCCAGAAGCTTCCACTGCCCACACCAAGATCACTCTGGTTCTGATTCTAATTTGCATCATAAGCAGTTTTAACTTTTGAACTCTGTCTAAAGTCATGCATTGTGTACACTTCTATACACGTCCCTTGCTCCGTACTATGTCAGAGCGCAGACAGACCTGTTCCTCCCACTTCGGAAGTGTTCTGGGGAATGAAAAGAGACAGCTTCGGGGGCATTTTGCTGTAACTTCCATCTGGAGAATTCTAAGTTTAGAACTATTACAAAGACTGCTGTTAAAACATTCTTCTCAGCCAGGCGGCAGTGGCTCACGCCTTTAGTCCCAGCACTTGGGAGGCAGAGGCAGATGGATCTCTTTGAGTTCCAGGCCAGCCTGGTCTAGAGAGTGAGTTCCAGGACAGCAAGGACTACACAGAGAAACCCTTTCTCAAAAAACAAACAAAAACAACAAAAAACAAAAACAAAACAAACAAAAAACCTACTTCTCTGTATAATAGACTTGCCTTTTAAAGGCATGAAATTGTAATGCGCACAACAGTGACCTAGAGGTCATTATGCTAAGTGAGATAAGTCAGATACACAGCCAAAGTTCACAACTTCACTTATATGACAGATGTAAAACTGTCAAACTGGAACAGTACAATCACAGGATGAAGAGAAAAGGGAGACGGAGACTTGAGAGATGAGTAAGTTCTAGAAATCTGGATAGCATCATGCTTATGTATAAAAATTAGGAAAAAAAATGAAGAAAAGGCTTTAAAAATAAGTGGAAACAATCCAGATGGCCATCCATTGATAAGACAGTATGTAAAGTGTGGTATGTTTATGGTAATGGAAGATTATACAGCAATAGGAAGAAATGATGCTTTAGAATATGCTATAAAACAGACAAGCTTTACAAAAAAGTGTCTTCAGTACTAAACTAACTACGGAAGACCACACATTGACATGAAATGTCCAGAAAGAGCAAATCCCAAGAGACAGGAAGTAGACTGTTACAAAGTACTTAAAGGCAATGCACCAGCTACCCATGTGTAAACCGTTTTTTTGTTTGGTTGGTTGGTTTTTGTTTTCTGGAGTGACAGCAATGTTTTTCAATGGTTGTGGTGATGACCTATACACTTGTGA